>JARJDW010002995.1:0-34270 GCA_030264715.1 Adinopsis sp. GC000173
TCCAGTATCTGTTGATGTATTGACTCAACAGTCGCCATCATGTTTGCCAAACTTTCCTTTCTTTTGCTTATGTACTCGTCTGTTTTCCTCGCAGCAGGATCTTTCTTGATATTTCGGTACAATGATTGAATTTGCGTACCATATTTCTCCTGTTCTTGCGCCAACTGGTTTAGTTGCTCCATTGTTGATACAACTTTTTCTGGTGGTATGTTTGTAGAATCAATTTCTTTTCGTGTATGTCGGTTGATACACTTTGTTCCAGTAGTATGTCTGTAGATACCTTCTTCTGGCTTCTATTTTGTCGTGTATGTCTGTTGATACACTTTATTCCACTGGTATGTCTGTAGATACCTTTTTCTGGCTTCTATTTTCATTCGCGGCTCGAAGGACCATGAACAATCTTGCGATTGTGCTTGTGGATAGCATCGAATGATTTTGGTTACCAACATCTTTATTAATATAAAATTTGGTTTATATACATACAAAAATGCTCACATTGCTAAAATCACAAATAAAATAAATAATAATAACTTAAATAATAAATATAATATATTTCGCAATCTACCATAACATTGTCTAGTGCGACCTTGAACGATATTTTAATTAATTGCATGTTTAATAATTTAATTGTTTATACTTATGAATGTGTATGTTCATGCTTGAACAGAACACCTTATATTTTTTCTTCTATGTTACTAGAAATATAATTATATTAATTTGCTTTATTATTTAAAAAAAAATTCGATTTTGACTATGTTTAAAAGCAGCACCATATTATTGAAACATCCAACAATGCAAATCAGCTCGACAAGAATTTTTTTGAAAAACACCGACCGCGAGCGATGGACAACGCAACATTGCAGAAACAATTAGCCAAATACGATACTGAACTTTCCAATCAAGTAAATAACCAAAGAATTGCAACCGAAAAGCTTGTAACAGTATATTCGCAGGTAAACAATGGTAAAAATGGGAAACAACAACTCGCACTTCCAAGTACTTTAACATCAGCTGCCGGTTTAACGAAAAAGCAACGTCGTCAACTTGCACTAGCTACTACCTCATCAACAATTCAGAACTTAACTGATGTTAATACTGCATGTAAGCTACCAGTTGAAGTCTCATCAAAGCAAAATGAAAGTAATCAGAGTAAAAATGGGAAACAACAACTCGCACTTTCAAGTACTTCAACATCAACTGCCTNAAAACGCGTACGATATCAACGCAAACTAGAGACGTAAACGTTCCGATATTAGTAAATACTAAATTAAATGACAGTGTAATCAAAGAACTTGTAACTTTCTTTTTGTTGAATTCGAGGTATGATGTTATTGATTGTGAAGTAGTTGTATTGGGTTATTCAAATCGGCAGGTACACCCTTAAAATATTTTAAAAATTTGAATTACTAGGTATAGGCAACTTAATGTACAACTGAATTTCATATTTTCAAATTAGTTTATGTCTAAGCTAGATTTTAATTTGGCTACCAACACACAGGTGGCGCACTAATGCGATGCAACACGATGCAATGTGAAACGTTTACAAAAATTATTATATTATTTAAAAAGTAAGAATATTTATTATTACGAAAACATTAATACATTAATTTATCAACTTTCAAAGTGAGTAGATGACTCAAAACAATACAAATCATGTATTGCTATATTTCACATTTAAAAATAGATTTATAATTGCAGTTGTATCTATGCAAAATAAATAACTGGACAAAATTCTAATCAATTGAAATTTAATGAGTATATTTAAGTAATTTATAACTTATTGATGGTTTTATTCAAAATTGCAACCCCTATTTAATTAGCATAATTTCTTATATGATCGTACCTAGTGCATTTGAATGCTACACAAACATTTCTTTATTTTTAATGAACAAATTTTCTTTATTAAATCCTAGGGCATTTTAATGATTCACCAGTCGTTTGAGAGGTCATTTAATATAGAAAACAATTCCGAAAAACACTTTTATTTCAACTTTTTCAGTTAAAAGTATATAAGTATATTTAAGTAATTTATAATTTATTACCAATTTCTTGGCCTATTATATTTTTCTTTCAAAAATTGCCACATTCATTTAATTATCATAATTTCTTATATGATAATACCTATAAGTGTGTAATTGCATAATATGTACACAAACACTTCTATACATATTTTTTATTAATAAATTTTCAGTAAATTCCCAACCGTTTACGATAATAATAGATGTGAATTTAATAATTATATTTTTTGCAAATAGCTGACATTATTGTTAGCGCACGTTTTTCGGCGTGAAAACTACTTATATTGTTATAACAACAAATTATAATAATTAAAAGTGAAAAGTGTATATAAACATGTAAATTACGTAAATATTATTAAGTGGAATTGTATCTGCATGACCATAGAAAATATCCACAAGGTTGTCTTCCCAACAACATAGTGGGCACACACGTTATTACGATTGTCAAGTGCACACCGCACAACGCTCGTGTTTCCAAACACACACACATCAATCTGCGCGCATTTTAATGAAAAACGCCGCGAAAACCGCAACGCACCTAATAATTGCCATCGTAAAACGTTGAGTGACATCAAAACATTTAAGTGGTGTGAAAATTGTGGCTGAATACGCAAAGTGGAAAATGTGTATGAAAAGCGCGCGCTAAATATTTTGTTATCAACTATATAGTTACAGTAGTTAATTAAGACAATGTATATTAAATTAACAATTACATTTTTGTGCTATTTGCATCTACATCGATGTGCGGCAGCCGATGGGTGAGTTTGCTAAATGGGTAATTAGAATTCGTTGCACAATACTGACCTTAAACGTGCATTCATTGTTGTTTTTTTTTTACTTTACAAAAATCTTTATTTGTTTAGTTTAGTGTGTGTTAAAACTCGGATGACATCATTTTGTTATTTATAGTAAGAACAGGTTGAGTTAAGGGAAAGTTTGGGACTAAAATGGACAATGCTTGTGCAAGTTTGAGATAACTTTCCTTTAATGATATTACATATATACATTTAGAAAACACTTTTCATCACGCAATTATTTTTATGTTATTGGTAACATGTATAGATACTTATATTGCTGACATTAAAATATCTGCATTAATTTTACGGCAATGTGTAATTGTTGTTTCTCGTTATTGTGCTAATTAGATTTAATAATCTCGCATGTATTTGCGCAATACGCAATTTTTATCCGGTAGAAACATTTATATGTAAGGTGGAGCATTCTTATTCACATGAAAACGTCAAAACACACATAAATAATTGTTTCTATGTAAAATAATTTATCACCGTACCATATTTTGTTGCATTGCATCCCGTTTTAACACTGTTTTAAATATTATTTTTACATAAAATAGTGTATCACTGCAACAGTTATTCTTTATTTCATTTTACATTGATTCGAAAATATTTATTACACAAACATAAAATCATTTATATTATTTCTGTATGAAATGATTTATCATTGCATCATTTTTTGTTAAATTGCATCCCACGTTTGACAAACATTTTTAACCCAAAAATGTTACTTTAGAAAAATTATAAATTACTGCGTTTACAATTTATCTAAAAATTATTTATACATTTATTCTTTATTTACTTTTACATTGATTGGATACTTCAGTCAATTTAACATAAAATGATCATTTTTATATTATGACACGTACCTACGATATTTTTTCAATTATGGGAGTATTATATATCAAATAATGAGATGTAGGTGACATAATAGAAAAATAGCAGAATAGTTATTAAAATATTCTCGGTCGGTTTACGTTAAAAATAAGATAAAAGCCCCAACCATCTCATCATATTACTGAGAATGGAAAAAGAATTACAAATTCACTGATAAAGAAGTTAACACAATTTTCTTAAATTAGGTTCTCTAAAATTTATTTATTTAAAATCCTGACAGTAACTGAATTTGAAAGTTTATTAAACTCTTGTACATATGATTTCAATTATGCTAATAATTTATTACAAAGTGCTTTCTTAATGAGTGCATGTAGAGTTTAATTACTTTTCGTTTCTTGTTTGGTACAGCTTGATTTTCACTTTTATTTGAAAACGTTTTTTGTAATGCAAGTAGGTACAAAGAATTAGGTCGCATAGGATAATTCATCTTAAATACCCATAAAATGTTTTGTAAACATCTACTGTTCATAAATTCTTATTTGCTATTAAATTTTTCCTACAATAGAAAAGGTTAAAAAAGCAATATTTCGAATTTTAACTGAAATATAACATAATTTTGTGTTATATAATATAATAATCGTTGTTATTCTGCGTGGGATGGAATTTAATTTAACAAAACTATTCCTAATTTTATTACCTGCTGCAGGTTAATTAAGAACTTTAGCATTTTGCAGCATGATTAACTGACATGAATCATGTTTTCTATATTATATTACTGCGCACTCGTACATACATTACAAAACCATTAATTTATTCATTGTAATACGATTACTAATAATGTAATGAAACTGTATTAATAATCAATACATAAAGTTTCTTTGCATGTCAGTTAAAGAAGTACGTGGGCTGCGCTTTTTGACAAAAATGGCCAATAACAAGAACAAGTATAACTTTCCATTAAGATTCAGCGTGTAGTTTAATACAAAAGGTGAAACCAATAAATTTAGCAATCCGTTTTATTATTTATCTTTATAATAGTTTATATTAATGCGTCGGTTCAGTCCCGGATTAACAAATAGACAAATGTTTAGGGCCCGCTAATCAAAGGAGTGCAGATTCTGTCTCCATTTTTATCGTAAATATTTATACCTTTGTTAAATTTATTTATTACTGTATATCTAAAATTGCCTTTAATTATCTTCGTAATTTGCTCTAAAAGTCCAAATTGCTTTTCAAAACAATTTAAAGAGACAACTTACGAAGACATTAGAACAATTTTATCACAGAAAATTGGTTGGGAAATTATTTTTGGATTTTGTTTTATGTCTGAAGGCTTAATCCGGCACTGCGTCGCTTTCTATGCGAAAAAATTTTGCTTTGCATTAGCATTAACAGCTCTACCGATGCCTATTTGCATGCATTCCAATTATTATTGCTCTACGAAAATAATTCAATTAGATTTATTAAATATGGAAAATGTAAGAAGGCTGCAAGCCATTCATAAAATGTTAATAATGCAGTAAATTCACTTTCTGGTATGTAAGTTCTATCTATCTATGCAAAGTTTATTGTTTTTTATTTTCGTGTGTGTATAGTTCCCACATAATTATAGCAAGTGTTTTGCAATCACGCAATTAAACGCAAACAAAAATTTATTATACTAAATATAACGTTTAAATGTTTGCAGGTTGATTTATTTTAGTCAATTCATTTAATAGTTTCATTATAATAATCCTACATCACCGGCAGCAGCAAATAGTAAAATTTTAACATAACATGTTGAAATCTCTTAAATACATAGAAATGAAATAAAAATAAACATGATATGAATTGTAATGAATGTAACTTTCTATCATTTTTATTCAATGAAATATATTTTATAGCAATTTTCTGGAATTTCATTGATTGCTAAATTTATGACGAGTAAAAGTCTCAGAAGTTAGTTGAAACATAAATTTTGTCACACATTAAAATTCTCTTCACATTTCTGGCAATATTTACAATAAATTTGTTTAAATAAAACATATACTGTGTTCATTCTATGAAAATAAAGTACCTATTTAATGGCATATGTGATTTTGTAGTGTGTATATGTACTTACATTATTCTCAGAATCTAACTGAGTGAACAGTTTTTTAAGACTACATTAACAACAAATTTTATATTTTATTTGCATTAAATTAATTATGCAAAAACAAATACAAAGCAATGTGCAACGAGTTTTTCGGCAATGTGATTAATTTATTTCGCGCGAATTAATTGTCCTTGCGTAGGTTCTACAAGGTGATCGGCCCTCGAATCGTACGCCCAAACAGCGAATTCCACGTCGCTGTCGCAACGCACTCCACATCCTTACCGACAACGGTTTCGGTGGCGATCGTCGGCACGTCGCTGCTCAATGCGAGAGCGTACAACGTGGAGGAGACCACCACCGTGCTGCCTTATAGCACCAACATCATTCGCTTACAGGTTTAATTAATTTATTTGCATGCATATACGCAGTGCGACAAAAATATTACGAAATAGTCACATTTTTCTTGTTTTCCAAGTGTTGTCGTCTTAATTTCATACACTTTTCTGGGTAGAAGAGCGAGTCTGACCACCCTCGTAGATGTATTACCAAAAATGGACAAATACTCGTGAGATGATGTCAGAATGGAGATATTCTGGTTGATTTCAATAAAATTTTCGCATCTAAAACTTCCATACAGAAAGGAGTGGCCAAACCGCTACTGCTCAATGACTAAACATGCTCTTCTAGTAATTTTTAGTGTCCCAAATTATTTTGTTGCCATCTTCGCGCCTCTTAAACCTGAAATTTTTTATGGATTTTTCTTTGATCTTTGACATTTTCCTTTAAATTTTTTAGAGACTTTTATCAAAATTGATGGAAAATCGAAAAGAACTGTGTAATGTTGGATACTAAAAATTTATTTAGCTTAAAACTCTTGGAATTTAATTGCCGCACTGTGTATAAACTATTCCAATGCTGGACAGTGCATTAAAAAACACACCAATTTGCAGGTCGGCGATATCGACGATGGCTTTTACAAATTGATTGCACGCGGAACGGGCGGCGTGCAATTTCAATCAACCACCACGCTCGCCTACGTGCGAAAAAGCTACACGGTCGTTATACAAAATGATCGTGCGGTTTACGCGCCGGGCCATCGTATGCTCTTCCGCGCGCTCATCCTCAACTCCGACTTGAAGCCGGCGGCTGAAATCAGAAACGAGCCGATTCTGGTCTACATCACCGTACGTGTTGTTAATTGTATTGTACGACTATGATTCTACAGCATTAATTTGTTATTGTATAGGACGGGCAAGGGAATCGAGTGAAAGAATGGAGTCGCGTATATGCAACGCGTGGCGTTTTTGCCGAATCATTGCAGCTGAGCGAGCATCCCGTATTGGGTAATTGGAATATCTCGGTGCAGATTCACGGTCAAGTTTACAATAAGACGATTCTCGTCGCGGAGTACATTCAGCCGAAATTCTTGATCAACATCGAAGCGCCCAAGCATCTCACCTTCCAGGAAAACATACTCACTGCAAACATTAACACCATGTACGTGTAATTTATTGCGTGGAGTAAGAAGTATTTTCGTATTTTGTGGGTACGGACACTAGTGTTTATGATATTGTTTTTTATATAAGAGGTTGTCCTATTTTAACATTTACAACTTATTGGGAGTAACACATAAAATTACATAACACTTTGAGTTTCATACAAAACGAGTGTTTTTGACTGTGTTAAAGATTGTAAACTTTGTATTGACTAAGCAGTATTTACTTTATTCCTTTAACTGGGAGACAAGTGCAGCTAAAACTCATCGAATGCTTGTTGAAATGTATGATGGTAATATTTCAGCTGAATTATGAAAAATCTAGGTGTTGTAACTGCTATAACTTGAAAATTTCATTACGAACTATTGCTATGAACTGCAATTGATGATTTGTGTTACAAAAAAAATACGAGCAAAGATATGACAAAACTATTCTTCTGCAAGAAAACACTTAGCCACATGTCGCAAAAGTGTAAATATTATATCATCAAATACGAAACGTACTTATCCACCTACCCATAAAATTCAATATTATTTTACATTCGACCTAATGCTAATGCATTAACATATTTTCCAAGCTAACGCTTTCTGTTCATAGGTACAATTTCGGCAAGAAAGTGAAAGGTGACGTGACGGTAACCGTCTATCCCACGATCAATTCGGGTGTTATACAACCGATCTTCCAAAATCCAGTACGAAAAGTATATCCCATCGATGGAGCGATTAGCGTGACGTTTGATGTTGCCAAGGAATTGCGATTGAGCGGCGAGTACGAGCGAACGGTGGTGATCGATGTGGCCGTCGAGGAGGAGCTGACCGGACGGCGGCAGAATAATTCGGTGGAGGTGCACTTGCACAAATTCAACTACAAAATGTACTTGATTAAGACTGCCGATTATTTCAAGCCGGGAATGATGTACACCGCATACGTATGTGTTCTTTGCGATATATCCACTGTCTACTTTAATATTTGCAAATATTCACGTTGAAACAGTCTTAAATATTTTCATAATTTATATAATATTAATAACAAATGAATACGAACAAGTGAACTTTTAGTACTTACCGGATTTTCCGAAAAGGAAACGATAATCTATACAAGGTGAGATAAAAGTTGTAGAGGTTATATAAGATCATGAAAGTTAATTTTTGCAAGCCAAGGTGTCTTAAAAATCCCTAAATGGTATGAAAGGTCAACTGAACGATACAGCTGTTTAAAGACGACCGTAATTAAAGGTCATGATTATAAAAAATTGATTTTCTTATCCTAAGAAAGGGAAGAAAAGATGAAATAGGTAGGAATGAGCGCAATATCGTCCAGGTGACCCAATCGATTTGCTTCTTCTTCTACCTAAGTCGTTCGAATTAATTTGGTACCGACACTAAATTATTGCGCTTCAGTTCTATGATAGTTTTAGTAACAAATATTGCAAATTTTAATCCATATATTTTTTATTATTAAAAGTGTTATATAAAATTAGTAAAATCTACTTGTATAATTACAAATCTGTAGGTTAGGGTAACAAATCATGATGGATCTCCAATAAACAACGATCGAAGAACTGTAAATATTGAATACGGCTTTTCGCGCATTAATGAAGTATATGAAAAGGAAAAAATTGTGCTAGACCGTAATGGCTTATACAAGTTAGAAATACCGACGCCCGAATCAGTAAATAATGAAACAGCGCTACGAATTGAGGCTGAATATTACGACTTAAAAGAGCGCCTTCCACCTGTACCGGCCGCCGTGTCATTCAGCAACAATTATCTACAAATCATTCTCGAAACCGAACGTGCCATACTTAATTTAGATGTTGAAGTTTTAGTCAATTGTACGGAGCCGATGAAATACATCAGCTACGAATTGATGGGACGCGGAGATGTGATATTAGCGAATACGATACGGATTGATAATTTAAAAGTACTTTTCTATACAACTATTAGCTAATTTATATCACTAATATTGTATTATTTGCAGCAATATAGGTTTAGATTTACCGCGACGCATGCAATGGTTCCTATTGCTCATCTACTAGTCAGTTATGTGCGCGAAGACGGTGAATTGATTGCCGATTCGATTGATATACAAGTGGATGGTGTGCTACAAAACTTTGTAAGTATAGTAAAGCCAAATTACTTTAATTCTTTCAATTTTCACCTCTTAAATTTGACTATGTTCTCCTATAATACTTCTTAAACAACCCTATCGTCATCTCTCAAATTCTATCTTCTCTTACTAAGCTATGATTTTTAGATTGATATTCAAACGAATGCAGTGGAAACAATCCCCGGCATCGATGTCGATTTGATGATTCGTGCGCAACCAAACTCCTACATCGGCTTGATGGCGATCGACGAGAATGTGAATAGCTTGAAAGGAGATTACGACCTATCGATGGATTCAATAACCAGCGAATTGGATTATTATGACCCGGCGCACATTTCACCATACGTAATTTTGATGAAGAACACAAAGGCGAATTACGCTTGGAAGCAGGGTTCGAGTAATGCAAGAGACATGTTTTATGTAAGCGATCGTAATAATAATAAATTTGTTTAATTAAAGTTTTAATGATACATTTAGGATTCGGGAGCGTCACTGCTAACGAACAGTTTTGTAACCAGCAGAAGACCAACATGTAAATATACCAACTACATTTAAAATTCTTATTTTATCTATTATTTCTTTTTCAGTGGAAGATATTTATCTAAGACCTTTACACTACGACACGAGTACGGTTAAATCAGATTTAGGAGTCGGTTTAACATTCCATACGGTAACGCGACCGCCATTAGCCGGACCGTATGCGTTTAGCAGAATTCCAAAACCAGTTTGGGACCGACCGAAAGTGTATCTGCTAGATAACATTGAAGACACTTGGTTGTTTAACAATTTTTCATCAGGGTTAGTCATCATTTCACATCTACCATAACTCATTCAGCTTTAATGTTAAATTTATTGCAGTTTCGAAGGTAAAACTTCAATACGCAGACGCATTCCAAGCTCGTTGAATACATGGAAGATTAGCGGCTTTTCGCTAAGTCCACTTCATGGCTTAGGGTTGGCAACCTATCCAAAGCGCATTAAAGTATCGAAAAGCTTTTCCGTCTTTATCGATCTACCTCATCACATACAGCGCGGCGAAGTCCTAGCCGTTTCTGTGATTGTGCGAAATTACATGGATAAAGATATTAATGCGGAAGTCACCTTACACAACACCGAACAGAAATTCTATTTTCACGATGTGTCTAATGAACTTAATGCAACTCTACAAAGTATTAATATATCACATTTTAAAATGATTTGTGCAATAATCGCTTTTTATATTTATTATAGAAATTGAATTGTACAGAAAGAAAACCATCCCGGTGAAAAAGAATAGTGGCGGGTCCGTTTCGTTCTTTATAAAATGCAATTTGCCTGGAAGAGTGGAAATTAAAGCTTCTGCAAGTAGTCAGAGTAATCAAGATACAGCAACGAAATATTTAAACGTTAAGGTACTGTTTATTTTATGCCATTTTATGTTAACATTAACTGCAGGCGGGTAAGGTAATGAGGTGGACAACGGACGTGAACGTCATCGCGAATAAGAATGCAACTCTTGCTTCCATAGCTGTTTGCATCAAAAGAATTTCATTAAAATCGAATAAAAATAAGAGTTGCATCGTTATTCTTAATGACGTACTCTATGAGCGTTAACGCCTGTTGTGCCCCAACAGGTACAAATACTTAGCCTGCATTTAATGTGTTAAAATACTAATAATTTTGTTGTATGGTTAGGCTGAAGGAGAAACATTGCACTTTACAAAAACTGTCTTATTGGATTTGACAAGAAGCGGTGTTTTCAATGGAAACATAAGCATAGAATTGCCTAAAAATTACATACCAAATTCTGAAAAAATATACGCATCAGTAGTCGGCGACTTTTTAGGACCCACTATTATGAATTTAAACAACTTGATTCGATTGCCAATTGCGTCATCTGAGCAAAACCTAATCAACTTTATACCAAGTTTAATCATCTTGAAGCATTTACAAAACACTCAACAGCTGACGCCATCAATCGAAAATGATGCTATAAAAAATCTGGAAGTTAGTTACCAGCAACAGTTAACTTATAGGAAACCAGATGGATCTTTTAGTAACTTTGGCAAAAAATCAGAAAACTCCAGTATATGGTAATACGTAATTTTTATATGATAGGGCAGATAAATAAGGGATGCATTTTGAATTTGTATTTATATGAAAAAGGAACTACATACGCAGACGTTAACAGTTAGTTCAAATAAATAATATGAATTAAGTTTGAGTAGAAGTAGTATGTAATGAAGCATCGGGCAGTTCGTTGAGAATCTTATTGGAAACAACAGTTTTACTATATCATGTATTGAACACTCAGTCACTAATGAATCATTGATTTATATGAACTTGCCAAAAATTGTCAGAAGGTAATTATGTAAAACGCTATGAAGACAAGAGTTGGATCAAATGAAACTACTTCAATTTGTTAGAGACCAACATTTCGCGTTCTCAATTTGCACCCATCATATGAGTTAAAATTACACTGATAGCCCGAAACGTTGGTATCATTTACAAATTAAAATAGTTTTATTTTATCCATCCCTTGCCTTCAAAGATTTTTATATAACTATCTTATCTTCATGTCAGACACTCAATACTTATTTGAACTGTATGTAAGCGAAACGGAAAGTTTGTATTTTTCCTTCTTTTAAGACACGCTCAAAAATATCCGTTTTATCTTCATCACCCTGTATAATTATTACACTGTAACTTAATAATAACATTTCAGGTTGACAGCGTACACTGCAATGGCCTTAGTACAAGCCAAACGTTTCATATTCGTTGAAAAATCCGTCGTAGATGGTGCATACGAATGGATAACAAATATTCAAAGCAGAAATGGCAGCTTTGTCGAGCAAAATCCAATCATTCATAAAGATATGCAAAGTCCGAATGAAAACAGTCTGGCATTAACCGCATTCGTCGTTTTAGCAGTGATGGAAAACGAACATCCAGAATCGACACATGCAAACGTGATCAACAAAGGCCTCGATTACATTGCACGGAATATTGATGAAGACGATTCAGTCTATACAATTGCGCTTTGCAGTTATGTATTGCAGCGCGCCAATCATCCCAACAAACTTAGCGCATTGAATCTGCTCGACTCGAAGGCGATGCTGCAAAACGGAATGAAATTTTGGGGGAAACCGATATTGAAACGTGATGAGAATAATCCGTGGAATAAACGACCAAAATCATTGGATATTGAAGCGACTTCTTATGGATTATTAGCATTGTTAGAGGCTAACCTCTTAACTGATGCTATGCCGGTGCTGCAGTGGTTGATTAATCAACGAAGTAATTTAGGTAGTTTTGCATCAACACAAGACACAAGCGTTGGATTGATTGCTCTTTATAAAATGGTGACAAAGCTATCAAGCAATTCCGATATGCGAGTCGAATTCAAATACAAGAAGCAAGAATCTAGCAAAATCAATATCAATCGGGATAATGCTATGATTGTACAGCAATTGACGGTAAATTTAAACAAATATATATTAATTAACAATAAAAATAATGATTTATAAATTATTAGTTAGGGAATCAAGCACGTGATATTAACATCACAGCAACCGGTAGTGGATTAGCGTTGTTCCAAATTTCCTATGAATATAACGTGAATGTTACTGGACCTTGGCCGCTGTTTATTCTTGATCCACAAGTTGATAGAAACTCAGATCGTCATCATTTGCAATTATCCATTTGCGCAGCGTAAGTAATAATAGTGGTACAGATAAAAGTAATGTTTGTTGCTTCACTAACGGGCAGTTCCAATATCAAATTTTTACAATTTATACCAAAAAGCATCTATTATAACGTTTCAGCGATCTTTCTTGTTGAGTGCCTCAATGCCCTTCACATTTATTTACATTTCTGAAAAGTTTTCGACTTCAACTTCTTGTCATAAAAGCAGTTGTAATAACAGAACATTTTGTGGACTATAGATATAACATATCCGAGTTATTAATAATACTACTTCCTCCTCTTTTCAGCTTTAACTGTTAGTGCAATCTTGTTACTAAAAACCTTCTCAATGCCTAACACTTGGTGGTCTACGGTAGATTTATCTTGGCATTCTTTTAATTTTAATGTACGCCACGCTGTAATAAAATTTATTGCAGCTTTGTGTCAAGAAATTTGACTGATACGCCCGAAAGCAACTTGGCTGTAATGGAAATCAATCTACCATCTGGATTCACCGCCGATGTTGATTCCTTGCCAAACTTGGAAGCATCGCAAAATGTTGAAAAAGTTGTAAGCCTAGATGATGACACCAGAATTGTCTTGTACTTCAATAACATGACCGTACAAGTAATGTGCCCTACGATTTCCGCCTACCAAACACACAATGTTGCAAATCAAAAACCAGTTCACGTTTTATTGTACGATTACTACGACACTTGTAAGTATTCAACATAAATTAGTAAGTTTGAATTATATTGCGTCATGATGTTTTTTTAGCGAGACGTGCAAGAATATTTTATCGAGGACGACCGACGACGTTTTGTGATATTTGTGAGCAGCAAGATTGCGAAAATTCTTGTCTGATTGAAGCAAAAAGACAGCGAGCCGAACAACAACGAAAAGAAGATGATAAAGACGACAGTTCAACGATTTACTTAAATTGCCATTTACTACTACTGTTAATGTTTTTAAATTTTATTTATTTTTATTAATTGATAATTAATTTACAAACACTAGTCAACATTTTTAAATTTACTAAGCTCGTAGATTAGTGATATGATTAAGAGTACACTAATTGTAGTATACTAATGTGATATTAACAAAATTAATAATTGTATTGACTGTTAATTTTTAAGTAATATAAATTTAATTTTTTTTTAACTTTTTTTTCTTCGTAATTTTTTTTCTAGAATATTGGAATACCACAGCATCAATTGTAATTTTATTTTAGACATAATAATCTGAGATTTTCTCTCCTCTAATTTTCTTCTGTTAGTATTTTAAGTTATTAATGAATTTTTTGCAATTTTAATATTTAATAAATATTCTTTAAGTTTTAACTATAAATCTCAAACAAAGTATTGCTTTTGTTTAAAACATTGAAAAGACAAGATGAACAAAATTCAATTAGTTAAAAATTTAAATCTGCATTTTGTTTATCTCCTGGTTATTATCAGCATTTCGTATTCAAAAAATTATAATGAGAAAATGAACAAAATTCAGCAGTTTAAACAATTAAGCTACATTTTGTTTATCCCCTGCTCACAAACATTATAACTATTTTTACCTTTTTTCGCCCAATAGTCCATGTCCATAGTTTTATGTGTTTAAAAAATTGAAATGAGAAGATGAACAAAATTCAGCACGTTAATTCAAGCTGTATTTTGTTCATCCCCTGTTCACAATTTTCAACCGGGAAATGATGAGGGAAGTCCTGTTCTAATGGTTCTAACTATAAATGTAACCCTAACCTCAAAATATTCTTTTCCTTCTAAACAGAAAATAAAAAGACTGTTTAATGTTATATCACATGAAATCGATGCAAAACGTCCATCCCTTACCATTTATTAAAATTTGCATTCAAATTGATGCGTTTTAATGTCAGAATAAACAGTGTAAATGTTGTTGACGTTTAAAAATAAAGCTAGAATCACATTTTCATTCAAATTTTCTACGGAATCGCCGTTAATCGATGAAATGACAAAAACTGCATTAAATTAATATGAGATTCAATACAAATAATGAATATTTATTCATTAACTTCATTAATATTTGTTTAAGCGTCATCTTGATGGCAATAGCCAAACATGATTTGCATGCAACCAACAATACATTCACACACTACAATTTAAATTTTTTTTGTCAAATTTCAAATGCCTGTAACCTTTTAATTATTCGACATAGACGCGTAGGAGTAGTTGGAATGGTTTTAGAACACCAAAAAGCATCTAGGTACCAAATTTGAGCAAAATCTATTTTTCGTCAAAAATCGCAAAAATCGTAAGGCTAAACCCCCTTGCCGTTTTTTTGGCCAAAAAAATTTTTTTTCGATTCTTGAACTTTTAAACATATCATCGTGTAGGGGACCCTAATAGATATTGCTGAGCCAATTTTGAGCCTTCTATTCCAATTCTAAGTGGGCCTACGGCCCGCTTAAATACCCATAAATGACCGTTATTTTTCGAAGAAAATTGACTTTCTTTTTTTGGAAATTTAAGCATGAAATATCGTAGGGCATACGAAAATATATCTCCAGTACGAGTTTGAGCCTAATTGCTTTATTCTAGATAAACTTACGACAATAAACAGCGGCTAGTCCACCAAAATTTCTATAGGTTAATGCTTATAACTTTTGTATTACTTAAAATACGCTCGTGCAAGTGCTGTTAGATGATTCAATTTACAATTATTTTATTTCTCTATATAATTTTATTATTTTATTGTATTTATATAGCTTTAAATTTATAAAATATCTATAAAAAATTTGTAAAATTTAAATTTCATGGTGTAGGCAACTCTAACAGCTGCTATAGTTTTGCTACCATCCCACAGGTGGTGCGCAGCAAGCTGTCCATGTTGTTTAATATTGCTAGATTTGTTAAAATAGAATCACATAGAATCACATATTACCACGCATATTACTATTTTAGCTGTGATTTTAGCGAATATGCGTGACTGTTTCGGATTATTGTCGTATATCGGTTTTCTGAATGACAGGTGATTGGTCATAATTGGATTTGTAGCTAAATTCGTTGGATCTAGATTTACTTGTCAAAAAAGTGTCCGGCGTCTTCTTACTTTTTATGTCATGTCTAAAACTATCATAAAACTAAACAAATAGAGTCTCTTTCATGTTAAAATCGGTATACAACAATTTGTTTTGAAGGTAGTATTTTGTTTTTATGCCATTTCAAACATATTACGTACAACTTGATTTTTTTTCTATATCAAATTGCAATTTGATATGAATGACGATTAAAACAGCTCCTTTATTGTTATATTTTTTAATAAGTGGCTAATTTAACAATTATGCTTCATTTGCAGAAAATGGGTTCAAATTCGTTAGGATCTAAGTCTAATTTTACACAAACTATGTAAGTGAAAAATTTACGTTAGATATAGGTTAGTTGTTTAATTGTGGATTTTATAGAAATTTTAAGGGATCTGAAACTGAATATAGTGCGGAAATAGTGGCTCAGGATGTAACTGTTAATTGTAGCTCAGGTGATCATAGAAGTGGTAGTTCAAAGGTGAAATTAAAAAATGTCGTTGATTATAATTGGGAAATGAAATATTATGTTGGTCAACTAATAGCGTGTCATATTGATGGAAAGGTATACGCGTATGCATTAAGACCAAAAGGTTTGACCATTCAATATTGTTTTGGCGCCAAAACGTAATCTTTTTCGTATCTTGTTTGTTTACTAGGGAATTTTGGAATGTTTCGAGTAGTCAATATCGAGACCGACCAAAGGGCATTAGTTAAGGATTTGAAGGGTACAATACAAGATATATCGTTTGCTTTAACACCTCAGGTTATATTGGGCTGTATCGATGAAGAGGGCAATTTATATGTGTACAGTGTGGATGGAATTGATGCGAAAATATCATGCACCTTATTGCTGCACGTACGGCATCCGAGTGTCGATCCCATTTCAAACTATCGTGTTATTTGGTGTCCATATGTTCCTACATTTGGCGAGGATTCCGATACGATAGACGATCCAGCTAAGCTATTAGTCTTATTAAATGGAAATAAAGGTATATAGCTTAACATTATCATACTTGCAATAATAAATATTAATCCTGTTTATTTAATAATTGCAGCCGAAGTTTGGGATTTAAGTATTGTAAATAATAAATATGGTGCTGGACCCCTAGAACCTCCTTTAGATAATTATGAAGGATATGTGGAGATAGACGATCACACGAAAAATATTATTGATGCTTCCTTCTCACCGGATGGTACAGCCCTAGCTACAGCTAGTCTTGATGGGCTAGTGAAATTTTTCCAAGTTTACATGGTCGAACCGGAGGATCCACGGTGCTTGCATCAATGGCAACCACACGAAGGCAAGGCACTATCTTGTCTTTTATTTCTGGACAACATCAAATCGTACGCAATAACAGAGTAAGTTTGGAATGATTCATTATGATTGCTTGATTAATAATCTTATTTAATAATTTAAAGCTCGAAATTTTGGAAATTTGCTATTACGGGTGCTAATCATAATGCTGAATTGAAAATATGGTCGTGCGAAACATGGTCCTGCCTGCAAGCGATATATTTTCAACCAAGTCCGCGCGCAATTGTGCCCGATTTATTTTTGAAAGTGGCACTGGATATGACAGCTGACTATATTATCGCGTCAGATATTAACAACCGAATACTGTATGTGTTGCAAATCAAAAAGAATGAAGAGGATCGTTCCGCTAGTGTCTCAACAATCTCAGAGTTTTTGCTTCCATCGTCAGTTATAAGCTTTGGTATAGTCAGTGTTACGCCCACCAGTTTGCGCTATTCCAGCACTGAGGATTTATATGAAGAGACTGAGGATTTTGAGGAGGAATCACATGTGCCTGCTGTTGCGATAAGACTTATTGTAGTGCAACCAAAAAGTTTACAAGAATGCACCGTTACATTTAAACCGGAAGGTTCGTTAGCGTCTAATATAAAATCAGTGTATGGTAACATTCTTGAAGCAACCGAGACTGAAGTCGTTTGTGAGGAAGAGCAACCGGAAGTGCCAAAATTAAACGATCTACAATCGTCCGTGACTTTGCTTATTCAACAGCAGCAACAACAGCAGCAGCAGCAGCAGCAACAACAACAAACCTCACAGCCGTTGAATTTAATGACCCCAGATGACTTCAATTCGCCAGTGTTGAATGCAAGTCCAAGTAATAATATTCGCAACAGTTTAGTGGATATTACGTCGCCTACTTTAAAGAAAGAACCCATTGCGGAATTTACCCAATCGCAGAAAGAGAACTGTACAAGTGTTGGATCAAGTCCTAGCAGAGAAGTTGAAGAGATACTTGCGTTAAATAATCCAAGCGTACTGCAAGAATATTTCGATAATCTGAAAACTGTTCAATCAACCGATGACGATAAAGTGACTACAAACAATGATTTTAATAGTTCCGACTCTAAAAACGAGAAGAAAACGGACAACGTATGGCCGAATATCCCAATGATGAAAGCGATGGAGCTAGAGTTGAAAGAGCAGTTATGGAGACAAGAAGAAGAAGACATGAATATCAGATTTGCAAATTTAGAGAATTTGATTAAGAAACAAAGCGAGCAAATACAAGGCCTGCAGCAAGAAATAAAGAATTTGAATGGACGAAAGTCGTCGCTTGACTTTGAGATACGTAACATCTTTATAAAAGAGTTAGATAATGTGCTAAACAAACATCAATCGTACATGAGTAATATGTTTGAAACATTCACAAAGGAACAAAAGCGGAAAGAGCGAGAACAATACGATCATTTAGTAAGTAATTTGAGCAAGACAATTGTTGATAATTTAAATGCATTTACATCGCGCGAAATTAAACAAGTAATTCTACCGCCGATACTCGCCGTGTTTGAGAAGCTCGAATTGCAACTGGATATGCACTACTCGCAAAAACTGAATACAATCGATCAACTTCTAAAAACAAACATCGCAAAATTGTTCAATAATAAAACTGTTAGTGACTCATTAAGCAATTCCATAATAAATGTAATTAAGCCGAGCTTGGAGAATTGTTATAAGGATATGATTGCTACAGCTTTAATACCATCGTGGGAACGAGTTTGCAATAATATGTTCCAGCAAATACATAACACTTTTACTCAAGGAACTAAAGAATGTAATCTATTTATCTTAATAATCCATTCATATATATTCATTCACTCCTCATTTTTTTTAGATACTTCATCGGTTGAAAATTATATGGAAAGACAACGAAAGGTTCAAGATAAGGGCAAAGATCTTATCAATCAAATTCAATCCGTGTCGGAGATAATGCGGGTGAATGCTGATAAATTATCCAGCAGCATAACTGTAGAAATGCAACAACAAATAAATACATCATTTAAAAAGTTCGTATAGAAATGAAGTACTATATAAACATTTTATTTATTGCTTACAATATCAATTTCTATTTCTAGAATGGAGGATAAGTTGGGTCACACTATAACAGAATTAGTTAAAGATCAAATTCGTATTGGCTTCCAAACTCATTCGGCTGTCTTGGAGGATAGTGTCGTCAATGCAGTCAAATCTCGAACCGTGACTCCGTCGCCGCATGATACCCAAGTATGCACTTACCTTCGAAAAATACTGTACGTTGATTGTTTAATTTTGTTTTTATTATAGGCGCAGATGGCCCATTTACACAGCTTAATATCGAAGGGCAATATCGATTTAGCATTTCAAACCGCTTTATCGGCTTCGGCATCAGCATCGGATTTATCGCTTGTTTTGTATGTTTGTGAGAATGTAAATCTCGATGAAGTTTTTGGAACGTATCAGTGTGCTTTGCAACAACACGTCATACTATCTTTAATTCAACAGCTAGGAAACGATTTGACGAATCATACAGAAATTAAACAAAAGTAGGTTTTTTTCTTATAATATTGTATATTTAATGAAATGATTTATGTATATTATTGATTAATATTGATTGATATGTTTCAGGTATTTACAGGAAGCAATTTTAAACTTGGATGCTAAAAATCCAATAACGAAAGAACATTTACCATTAGTGTTAAAGGAGTTGGCCAAACAGCTAATGAATTTTATATCAAATAACCCAAATCACAAAAGTCTTACGAATATGAAGATGCTATTGATGGCGACAAAAACATTAGTCAAGTAAGCTATTTTTCATTCTTTTTAATTAATTATGGGATAATGTTTGTTTCACGTTTTAATCATATGTTTAATATTGAAATTTATTGAATTACTTTAATTAATTAATTACTTTGTAAAGCAATAAATTTAAAAAAGGCTTTGTATTTCTTTTTTTAAGTTTACGTTGAATTTTTTATTTTATTTTTTATAAAGACTGTAAAGTATTATTAGTACTTATTATTTCAAACATTTTTTAAATGAAAAATAAATATTTTATATGTGAAGAATGTGATGGATGATTATTTATTTATGTGTTTTTAAGAGTGCCGTTTTCGTTTCCTGGAACAATCAAGGGTGCATATTAATGGTTGGTGGGTGATTGAAAAGAAAAGATTTTTATTAAACAATTATTTTTATTTATTTCTTCATCAACAAAACATATTTTAATTTATTTTACATACATTCGCACACGCGTCATCTGTGGACTTGGTTTTTATTATTATTATTTATCTGTATGTGCGTCTGCATGCATTCATACGCTCTATAGCCTGGAAAGAGTAGTAATAACAACCCTAGACACAATATAATCTTTTCTTTTTCATTTTAAAAACTAAAAGGGGGAAACAAGATATAGTTCTATATTATCATATATATATATACACATCTAAAAAAATACATTGCAAGAAAAAATATTATCTTAATAATATTTTTTTATATATATATACTTTTATCATCTAGATATACATATATACAATTCGTCCTTCATTGAAGACATTGGCATGTAACAACCTATAAATGCATTTGTCAGAAAAATATAGAATGTATTCGATTTTAATAAAATAACGATTTTGAGGGCAAACGTTGTTCTGTGTTACTTTATTGTATTGTTATGCTGCTGTGTTGCCGCCTTGCCCCATTCTAAATTTATAAGACAAATGCTTTTTTCAAAATATATAACTTGCAATACTTATAGCAGTCTGTCAGTAAAGAATTAGTAGCAGATAGTTTTATATTGATAAATATTCAACCATGCACTGGCTATAAGTTGGTTTTTTTAATAACAGGTAATAAAGTCTTAACATTCTAGAAAGTGCTAAATTATAGAAACAATGTTTCCAAATGATAACTTGTCTGCCATTGCCATTTTACCATTAGCTAGCGCCATTCTTTTATCCAAGTCACGTACAAACATTAAAATAATTTAAATAAATAATAAGGAAGACATCTGCGATCATTTCTTTTTTTATGTTTTTGTTCAAAATTCAAAATTTATTATAGTAAGAATGGGTATGTAGGTATATGTATGTAATGTAATGGTTGCGCACTCACAAGCCAACCGTTTGAAAACATTGCATTTCTCATAATAATGAGAAACAACGATCATCTCAGACAAATTTAGCAATTCTTCACTTCAGTTGATATACTTCAAATGATAGCAAATGCCATGATAGAGAAATATATAACATTTTAACGGTAAATAGTAAAACACAAATAAATAAATACATAATATAAAAGTATTATCATGAACATCCTTGCTATCAATAGTGAATAGTGAATCAAATTGTAAAGTGTTTTATGCACTAAAAGATATTGTCATGTTATCATTAAGTATAGTTATTATTATTAACGTGTTATGTTCTATTTTCCAACAAACAATTTTGTGTTAACGAAACGAAAAAAATATTCCTAAATTTCAGTGGCATAAAATTCTATGATTCTCTGTAAAAGTAAACAATTTTTACTGACTTGTAAATGAATTATTGGGTGATGAATGTAAGTTTTAGGCGCTGCAAATACATCATAGGGTAAACTAGTTGACATAGTTTTGTTCAAATTGTTTCATTACTGTATCTTGTCTGTTGTTAGAAGAGAGATGTTTTACTACATACATCTATGACGTAAATGTGCGCTCGTAAAATTAAAACAATGACTAAATTACCTTGTAACTTTATCCATGACATTTTTAAGTCTCTGTTCGGTGACTGATGGCACTAGCTTTTGTACCATTTCACATATAAAGGCTTCACTAATACCTGGACTTGCTCGTTCGGCCAATTCAAAAGCATTCTTCAATTCTTCAATGGCATCAATAGACTTGTGTGAAGTTTCGGGACTTCGTCCATTATATTGATGTTTCCTCTGCAGCTATAATTCAAAAGCGTGTGGGTTATTAATAGAGATTATTATTAAATGGGTAGGTACGATTTGAATACTACATTTATGTACAGCTATACAGCAACTATAATACGTACCTCTGATATTAGGGGATATATGACACCAGATAAACATGGAGAGCGAATTATGGAATCATTCTTGCTGCTGGAGTGCGAATGTTCTCTCGATATTGATTTCCTATTAGATTTCTTACTTTCTATATCTATATCGCCTCGATGATCCAGAGGACTAAAATCTTTATTAATTTTCTTTTCACGATCGCTTTTATTTACATCTCTATTAATGTCTCGATGCTGCTGCTCTCGTTCTCGCTCTTTATCGCGATCTGAACTTAGCATATGATCTAAATCCTTTCTATTATCAGTCGATTGTACAGACGCAGGTCTTGACGACTATAGAGAGAAATAATAAAATAATGTAGTAATTATACTATATAATATAGGAGTACAATATTAATAACTTACGGGCATTGCTTTATCCGCTTTATAATGATTTAGATTTGAATCTTTAGGTGGCGATTTAGCTAAAGCTGGACCAGAACCATTTTGCACTTTTTGTATAATTTTATGATTAGGAGAAGGAATGTCTTCTAACGGCATCGGCTTTATTGAATGATTACCTTTAACCGTCATTATCCACGGATCGTCCAAGTCATTTTCCTGCTTGGATTCCTCCCTACAATTTGCAACATTTAATAAAATTTAACAAGACAAACACGATAAACAACGTACGAATCTGAGTTTTCAGATTCCGTCTCGCTTTCCTCGTTTCGCGTAGCCTTCCATTTCTTATACCTATCAATAAGATCAATCAGGTAGGAATTTTTCTTAGCCTTCCTTATAAAAGGAAACTTGAGCAATTCTTTGGCTGTCGGTCTCTGAAACATCATCAAGCGTCTTTTGTGAGTAAATTGTATGGCGTATTCATTACTGCGAAAATTATTTACATTTTGTGGATCCTTATTCAAACACGCTTCGACAAAGTCCTTAAAATGTTTCGTAAAATCTCCGTTTAATTGCGGCGGATTATTTTTCGGTATTAGAAATAAAACTCGCATCGGATGAAGTTCCGAATTCGGCGGCTCTCCTTTTGCCAATTCAATTGCGGTAATTCCAAGACTCCAAATATCCGCCTACAATAAAAGAAAGAAAGAGAGAAAGATTGAGGATAAATTTGCGATGAATGATGCTTTGTGTTCGCTCGCATTACCTTCGAATCGTATGCGGATTGTTTGATCACCTCCGGCGCCATCCAGAATGGAGTACCGACAAATGTTGTTCGTTTACTCGTCGTATTCGTTAGTTGTCCAGCGACACCGAAATCGGCCAATTTCACATCACCCATCTCACTTAAAAGAACATTCGCTGCTTTAATATCACGATGCAATTTACGTTCGCTATGTAAATAATCCAATCCCTTTAGGACCTCCCGCAAGATAACAGCAATATGCATCTCCTCGAAATTACCCGCCTTCATTAAATCTAGCGCCGAACCACCACCCAAATACTCCATTATTATCCATAATTTCGTGCCCTAAAAATAAACAAAGCAAAACAAAACAACACGATTAGTTTGTTACGTTTTTATTATTATTGCATTGATTGAATTTAATCTATATTGTTAAGTTCGCCAATGGAGCTATAAATTCGCTATTATTGGCGAAATTAATTGTACGTAAGACACGATTGACATGTCAAAAGACAAGCCCACCCGCTCCTTAAAATGTCACAATGCAATAATGTAGCTGCTATAGCTAAGACTCGTTAGATTGCGTAACACACTCTTTCATATATTTCATGCATTATTGCAAGCGCACAAATCCAGGTGTGAGTGGGTCGTTGATTCACCTCCTCTCCTCCAATTTTTATTACACGAACATTACAATTCGAAAAATAATATATTGTACCATTACTACACCATTATCAATTACACTTCGAACGCTTTATTATCCTTCGGCACGGAAAATTTAAATAGAGCAAACATGATATTTTTATCACCACACATTGATGATGAATTTATTTTAACGAAGCCATTTCGAAAATCCATTATATTATATATTATAATATTATATATTATAATAGTGTAATGTTGTAGATATTGTTAAATTATTCCGTGTATTTGTTTGCACATTTTTTTATAATTTTTGCATTCTTAAAGCAAATTCTCTTAATATCTTAGCCAATTTAATTACATTTGGAATTTTTTTCTTGCTAATTCCTCAAAATTTCCAAAAATTTGATTATAAAGTATACATTTATTTAATGCTTAGAATACAGTATTTAGTTTAACGCAAGTATTTCGAAAAACCATTATATTATTCAATAGTGTACGCATAGGTAAATACAACGTATTGTAGATATTGTTAAATTATTCCGTGTGTCTGTTCCATAGTTTCGCATTTAATTATTAATTATTTCCTAGCGAATAAACACACACACAACATACATACAAGAAGTGTGAGAAATAGCGTATTTGCGACACCCTGTGTATTTCGAAACCGCGTCGTCGTGTATTATATTATTCAATAAGCGAACGCATAGGTAAATATTGTATTATTGTCGAACAGAGAATTGTTAAATTATTCCGCGCTTGTTCCATTACACACATCATCGATAAATAATATTAAAGATTTAGAGAGAGGCAATAATAAAACAATGGATCGATCGAATGCAAAAACCATTGCAAAATATTACAACAGCAACACAGCGCATCAAGAAGGTTATTCCATTTGCATAAAAGGTGTACAAAAAAGCAAAAATATTATTTTAATAATAATAATAAAAAATTTAGCTAACACGCTGCCACAGCTATAGCTTTGAAATCAGAATGTGTGAAGCGAATTTTGTAGCAGTTATTGACATTGCCGTAAACTAACTGTATCGATAGTGTAAGTTTTAAAAAATGGAAAATACTTGCATAAATTATAAAAATATGGGGAAAAGCACGCATGTGGAATTTAATTAACAGAAGGCTAGCTAGCTAGCTAGCTAGCGATTCGTTTTATTACGATATTTTCATTAACGATAATAAATTTTACAAAACCGGTTAGCAACTACGGAATATTAAAATGCAATTTTTTAGCAACTAAATAAATATGTGTTTATGTAAGATTGTAAGACAACAACAGCAGCAACACCCAGATTAATAAATATTGCCGTGCAAACGTACAATAGTTAAACGACCATATTACAAATCGCAAAATTAAAAACAAATACGCTTTTAATTGTTGCTGTGCAAATTACAAGGAATATCTAGCTGAAAGAAAGTAAAATCCATCATTAAAAGATAATAATAATAATGATGATTTCTCTTTTTTTCTCTCGTTGCTGTGTTGTTGGTTGTTTCGTTTGTGTTGTGGTGGCCTATGAATTATCAGCGAGATTTTCGTCGATTATCTAACGCCTTGAGGAGTTGACGGTGGAGGTAGGTAGGTAGTGTAGCGGCGTCATGTGATGCCGCGCGTCGCATAAATAATTGATTACAT
This sequence comes from Adinopsis sp. GC000173, assembly GCA_030264715.1. Taxonomy (NCBI): domain Eukaryota; kingdom Metazoa; phylum Arthropoda; class Insecta; order Coleoptera; family Staphylinidae; genus Adinopsis; species Adinopsis sp. GC000173. The sequence continues at coordinate 25,775 of JARJDW010002995.1, forward strand.
CATATTTTTTGTTGTTGTACTTTAAACTGCAGTCGAGATTTCAATCATATTGTGTGTGTGTATACAATATTCTATAGCAACAAAATATGCAATAATTTTATTTTCATCTACTGTTTTATCGCAGTGTACAAATTTAATTATCGAACATGATTAATAATGCGATTATATCGTCCATTAAGTTTATAAGCAATACACACAACGTAATTTGTTTTAACTCAATTTATCAATGGAATATACGAGTTACATTTTTTTTTTATTACATGGAAGAAAACTTTTTACGCAAATTTCATTTAAATTCAACAATTTTACAAATTTTGGGACCAAACATACAAGGATTTTTTGGAAAATTAAAGGAAATTATAATATGTTAAGGAATAAATGGCAAAATTTGCATATATTTTTCATTTTTTTGTATTATGGCGTCATATTTCCCAACATCTTTACCGATTTAATTAGGAAATCGTTGAAATTGAACATTTTTTAAAGTAAATTTTAAGTTTTTTTAGCAAATTTAGTAAAAAATTCCAAAAATGATATTACAAACAAGAATTTTCATAAATGTAGTTGCAAAATAGAGAAATACTTAAAAATTTAGAGAAATATGAAAAGAATTTGTTGTTAATTTGTACACTTTTTGTATTTTTTTAGCATTTTTCTATTTTAAAACCAATTTTCTCAATATTGCAGTACATTAGGTTATAACATGGACAAAAGTTGAATGAAAATGTACAAATAATGTACCTTTGTTAGGAAACTCTCCATATTTTCATAAATTTAGTTGAAAATTCAACAAATATAAAAGTTCTTAAACAAATATGGAGAATTTGCTAACAAATGTGCATTTTTGTACATTTTCATTAAACTTTTGTCCATTTTATAACCTAACGTAAGAAAAAATACAAAAAGTGTACAAATTAAATAATTTTCCAACAACAAATTCTTTCCATTTTGCAACGTCCACATTTTTTGTTTCAATCTTGCATTTTTTTACCAAAATTATGCATTATTATCTTTTCAACATTTTCATGTCGCATGAATATATATCTATCCAAAAATGTAATATTATTCATTTTGTAAAGCCGTTTGATTTTGAGTATGATATACTGCGCCGCAGCACAAAGAATGAAAAAAACGTTTATAAAATAATGTTTCAAATAAGGCATTTGAATAAAATTGTTGTACATCATTCCAGATGTTGCCCACGTGAGATTGTTACGATACGAAACACAGAATGATGAAAAAAAAACAACGCGCGCTCCCGAATTGTGTGTGTGTGTGTTTCAATAAAGTTTCTATTTTTACACCAATTGCTCGGGCTAAAAATCGCATTTTCATTAAAAACAGCAGCAGCAAGCTTTTACAGATAATGATGATAATCAGCGAGAAGCCAGCCGTTTTAAAATAGCAAATTATATTATAATAGTAAAAAGTGCAAGAAGAAAGTGTTTTGCGCGATTGTACATTTGCACCATTTACAAGAACAATGCTAAAAAGATAATTAAAAACAATTTTAAATAAAACTGTACGTGGATGTAGTGGCTTTGAAATAAAACTTTCTTTTACCGTTTTTTTTGTGTTGCTGCAATATTATGGTATAATATAGAAATATTCGTCTTGCTGCAATTTTTTAACAAGCGTTTATTAGTCAGGTAGGTATGGATTGACTGGATGAGTAAATAATGAAAAAAATACAAGATGCTAATTAAAATTAAACCGCGTGCGATCCCAATCTGATAGCATTGTTTCATTTTTCCAAAATAGAAAAAAAAACATATATTCATTTGCATTGTGTAATAAAAAAATCTCTCCAATGTGTATGTGCATTGTTTTATAAATGGAATGGAATGGAATGGAATACACGAAACGAAACGATCCAATTTTAATTATCGATTGGGTAATTACACTTTCTACATAATAAATTTTATTCATGCCAAAAATTAATAATAATGATGCCGAGATTGAAAAACGACTTTTACTTTTATAATTCACTACTGCCTTCAAGATCGGTTACGTTTTACTACTAGGCCGGCTCAAAAATGCTCACATTTTATCCGACTTTAATCAATCACAACACAACACAAATAGTTGGAATTTCTGCTGTTGGATAAAATGTATGTTTTTAGACTATTACATAAATTTCATTTTAATAGAGTAAAACATTGATATTACTAAAGCCATTCCATTCCTAACAATAGCACGTAAACATTTCTTTTGCAACAAAAAAAGCATCGATCATCGTGTGCAAAAAATTGTTTCACTACTTATTTAAAATTCATGCATAATTTGCATTTTAACGTACTTATAATATTCAATTGTCGCTAGTTTATAAAATAATTTGCAATTTTGATATTTTTAGAATGTTTCAACATATTTATAGATATTGCAGTGATATGAAACTTTAATTTTTGCTTTGAAGTTTAAGCTGTATTCATCTTCGGCATTTGTGCTTCACTATTTCCACAAATGTTGGAAAGCTATGCTAATGCCGCAAACAAAATTAGCGAATCTCAAATTGCAAGAATTTTTTATCCTCTTCTCTAATCAAATGACAACGAATAGCAATATGTCGTCAATCACGAAGTATGATATAGGTTATACTTCGATTCACAATTTTAGTACTCAATCAAAAAAAAAACATTTTATGAAAATAAGTAAGTAAGATGCCAATTTTTAGTTGTAAGGACGCTAAGAACGCGAATAATTACATTATGGAACAATGATTCAGCAGCGTAGTGTTTCGAAGTCGATGTTGACTAATTTTGATCTATTGAATAAGAAAATAATAACCGAAATAAAAAATTGTCGAATTCACTGTGATGTTTATAACTCTATTTTTTAATCGAAATGGAATTATATGATTGTTAATTGTAACAAAATAAATTATACACAATTACTAATCTAAAACCACAGATAAAATTGTTTTTGTTACCCTTCTATGTTATGCATCAACCTAACGGCTAAAAGTGACTTATTTTATATGCAAATTTTACTCATTCTTGTTTGTTACTTTTTTTAAATATTTATTACGACAAATAATCAATACGTGGTAGCCTTAAAAACTTTCCTGGCAAGGTAAACAAATTATTAAAAATTTATATACATAGTATGAACATACGAGAAAAGTTTTTAGTGATGAAACATTGGATGTGGTTAATGATATTTGTTGCTAATGCACTTAAAACATATGTTATCCTTAGCGCAAAAATATAATCTAATTTGTAGTGTGCTAACAAGATTGCGAGTCGAGTGTGTCGTGTCATTAGGCTTTATTACCTTCAAGTAGGATCCGAAATATTTTGTAACAAATGGACTATCACATTGTGACAGCACCATAATCTCCTGCTGTATATCCTCGATCTCATCCTCAGCCTCCTCCAAGTCGATAATTTTTATGGCGACGACTTGCTGCGTTCTCCTATCAATACCTTTAAACACTTCCCCGAAGGAGCCTTTACCAATTCGCTCTTGTTTCGTAAATATTAGCTCTGGATCGACCTTCTGCAACAGGAAAAAAGAAAACACAATTATTCAATGGACTATTCGATTAGTGTGATATTTACGTTCGTTGAATGCACATAAATTAGGCGACTATCGATGAAGACCTACATGTGAGTAATATAATATCAATGCCAGCCAGTATGTTTACGACATTCGTATGCGATTCATGCAGACAGCACACGATGCAAAGGCATTGTTATATGGTCGGAAAGGTGAATAAACGATAAAAAATTATTAGATATCGCACGCATACGAAATATACGGCCAGCACATACCTACAAGCATTCAACTTTGTAAATCACGATCTTTATGGGATGTTGGACATTATTCACATACAGGGAATCAATTTGACATTTCTCGTGAATGCATTTATGCACACACGTTGGTATATAATGCGCAATCTTACAACTCATGAAAAAGACGTTGTGTTGTGGAAGTCGTAGTACTTGTCTGTTTTTTTATACACAAAATTGTTTTATTTTTTGAATAAATTTACATATCGCTCTCCCAACGGCAAGATTGTATTAACTTTGTTTTTTCGTCTTCTTCTCCTCCTCCTCCAAATGGTTGTTTTGTTTTGTTTGTTCTCGTTTGCTTATCATATTCGGGATTTTGTGATTCATCAGATCATAATAATACAAGGAATTGTATCATAATGGGGGATTTGTATATATTGTAATATATTGTGCTGCATTTAGAATATTGCCAAACGTCATCAATCATTTTTATGTAAAAACAGTTTTTATAATAAATTTGCTGAACATTGTCTAGTAATAATAATAATAATAAGCTCATCCTTTTCAAGAAAAATCTACTAAAAAGAACCGCTTAATTCTCAGCGTGCCATCGTTTTAACTAACATATTTTTTCAATACAAGTGCTTATTAATAAATTTATTTAGAAAAACGTTTTATTATTATTATTATTATTATTATACGCCATGATATTAAAAATGAATTAAAACGTGTTTTTGCAATAACTTTACGGAAACTCTATATTTAAGTCTTGTTTAAATATATATTTCCTTTATATTTGATTTGATTTTAATGCGAATGAAATAATATTTGTATTCATTTAAAAATTTTGCAAGAATTGTTCAATTCACGAAATGGTAGTCTAAACAAACTTGGTGTGGAATTCACTAACTTCTAAAACTCCCTTTTACGGGTAGATTAATCTTAAACTCTCGTATTGACTAAGTAAATGTAATCGTTGTTTCAATGAAAACCAAAGTTTAAAATGAATTTGTCAATTTTTGGTAAGTACATAATTACATGAATTAGAAATTTGTAATTTCTTATGATATTGTCCAAAATGTTGATTAAATTTAAAGTTTAGTATTAAATACAAATTAACCACAAAGTACGAATGCAAATTAATTTCATAGTAAAATTCAACTCATTTAAATTAAGTTTAAAATTGAAACTGAGTTTTATTATTCTTATTTCAATCAAACTGAACTGTATTGTTTGTTTCTGGAATCATTTTTACAATAAAAAATTGTATAAATACAGCAAATTGAAGGTTTGATAAACCAAATACAAAAAATGTTGGGATGTTGCCAGTATTAAATGAAACTTTACTAACTATATATGAATTTTCTTGTAAAATCAAATAGGTTTAAATAAAGTTACTCTACTACAAGTAACATTGATGAAATGCGAGCTTAATTTTCTAACGATAAGACCCATTATTAAAAAATACAAAAGGATCAATTTTGATTGAAGTGGACATTAGAAATTTAACAACGCAATAAATTACAACGAAAATAAAATAAATAGGCCCATTCTATAATTTAGATGTTCTTATGTTAATTAATTTGATAGATGATTTACGATGAAATATTGCAGATATTTTAAAAAGTCACGATATTTATGTTCTTTTGTCGGAAATCACTAAAAACCATGACATAAATTTATAAATATTCAATGCCTGCTCGTGTACAATGAAAATTCTTTAAATTGGCAGCCGGCAATCTAACTGAAGATGAGTGAAGAAGCTGTCACAGCAACGTCTCCAATAACAATTATTAAGTATCGTGCAATGGCAAATTTATTGGATATTATATCGCGAAAGCCACATAAAGTTTGTGTGCTGGCCTGCTATTAAACAACTGTTGTCGAACAATATTTTTTATTAGTCGCACGATAGTAGTAGAATAAAAAAGAAAAAAAGTTGAAGCGTTTACGTTTTTAGATATTTGAAAGTTGACATAAATCTTGAGCAATCGATCTCAAATTAAATAATATGTGCAACAATGTAAGTTATGATAACTCGCAGCCATTTAGAATGAAACGAGAAATGGGGAAAAAGCGCCGTGAGGCGACAATTAACTTATAGTATATCGTTTGATTGCCTGGCGATAATTTATTGCTCAAACTGCAATATTACACAGCTTAACGATATTTTTATCACTCGTAATTCCACATTTTCATTTTTATAGCGCGCGTATTAAACTCGAAAAAGGCGCCAAACACCAAAGCAGCACATTTTATTAATTAATAGTATATATCAGCGTTTCATTAACAGTCGCATCCCGGACTGCAGCAATCACCTTTAATGCATTTTAATAAAATTTTATGAACGCGCTCCAAAAAAAGAGTTTCGAAAATGCATTCATTCTTTATTCCACACCCAAAACAAACTAAAGTAAAGTCTACTAAATTTCCTACTACAAGAAACTTTAAAGCAGCATCTTGTATGTACTACAACTTGTAAAAGTATCAACTAAGTAACACAAAAACGGACCTGCTTTTTATCACTTGTTAACGCTGGAAATCTTATTGTTGCCGGGGATAAAAGAACATTACTTTTTTCGTTTTTTTTTCTGAGAGAAATTTTGAAATGTGACAAAAAGCATTTGTGTGCCACGTTCATTGCGCGCCATAACATACAGTTTTAATTGCATGGTGGCACAAAGTGCACACAACTTATAATCAGTCGGGCGGATTTAAAGACGCAATGCAAGACAATCAGAGAAAAAAAAAGTGTCATCGCGCGCATTGTTTATTCGATACGAGGAGTGCGTATCGATCGGTTGCCAGCCGATTCTTCGCTATAAATAAGTCTTAATTAATAAGACGCCATTCCGTATGCACAAACACAGCGAATTACGTTTTAATAAATTACACACATATACACACAGCACAGAGCGTGTGGATGATGATGCGACGACCGATGACGACATGCAAAGGTCATTATAAAAATTTATTATTTAACCGAATCAGCTGATTAGAAGCTAAGAACCTTATTAAACTAGATAGATAAATTGTTAATATTTAAAATGGTCTGCGCATATTACGATCCAATTAAAACTGAATATTAAATATCTCAGAGAGCGAAATAATTCATCTTTCACATAAATATTTAAATCTTATTTATTGGGTTGGTTTATAATAAGTCAAATTCAAAAATTAATTAATAATCTACTCGCCGCTATACATTATGTAAGTACAATAGTTCAATTAAGGAGCTTTCATTAAATTCTTAGGAATATTTCATTATTTTTACAGAAACTAGTCAATTAGCTAATTCTTATTAAATTCTTTTTAAGAAACTTGCTGTTCAACAAAATTAAGGCAAGTTAGAGAAAGATTTGAAGGAAAATGTTAATTTCAGAGAATTTCTCAAATCATTTTCCTAAAAAACTTAATATTTCTAAAGATATATCAATTTTGTTCATATTTTCTATAGCAAAAACAACTCACTAATTTCTGTTTAGATAATTTTTAAAAAACTAACTATTATTCATAAAGTCTTGGTCAATAAAAAATATTGATTTTCTAAAGACTTTTCAACATTTTCTACCAATTGAATAAATTTATTTAATAATTTTTAGAAAATTTAAAAATGCAGCGTTGCTATATTTTAGGAAAATCTTTATTCGCATTTCTTTACAACAGCACTAAATGACTATCTCTATTTTCATAATTTTTAGGGAACTTTTTATTGCAAAAAGGACTAACTATAATTTTTAACGACTTTTTCTTAATTAAAATCCTCAAATTTTAAATCAATAAAAACAATATCTATAAAGAAACGTAAGTCACTTGGTCCAACCATTTTATCTGGAAAACCAATTCATTATTGCTAGTTGTAAGATATCATTATGATTTATACGCGCTGCTAAATTTAAATTTATATATCATTTCAATTTCTAACAATTTTTAACAAACGCATTTTCACAAATTTATGATGAATAGGTTAATAAAATGTTGTTGTTGAAAGATTTTTGAATTATACGTGAAAGTAAAATAACGTGATTTATTTGAATTACTAAAATATTTTTTCACACAATTTTCACAATAATAACATTTTGCTTGCATTGAATAAAATACGGTTTATATTCATTGAGATAAATATATCTTTAAACGATGTCCATCACTTACAGTTTCACCTAGTTGCAGCAGTAAAATTTTAATTGACATTCGAATAACTAACTCCATTTTCATTCAAACGCTGACTTATTTTATTATTGGATTAAAATGGTATAAATAATAATTGACAAATTGATTGGCAAATCAATGCATTGTAATTAAATTTCTATTAGCTGCACAATAATCTCCAGGTATTGCAACTACGCCACGTACGTGATGCATCCAATTCGGTGTGTGTGTGCGGGGAGAGAGGAAATCGAATTGATGCTATCTTAATTGTATTAGTGGCAGCGCAGCTGATCTGGCTCTAATCGCAAGAATTAAAACTTATCCGACGACGCCGCGCGATAGCTAATTTGCGCGCCGCAACCACACACACACCGATTACACTACTACACTTCTGCTGATGTGGGATTGTTTCTTCAGCGCTAAAAAAGCCGGGCGGGCGCTTAATTAAAGCGCAGATCGGCTTTTTCCTTTTATTATTTAATTTTTTTTTTTTTGAGGAAAACGTCGATGATTAATCATCATACGGCATTCTTTTGCGACGCACTCTCTCGTGGTGAGTAGTATTTATCGTATGGATTTTGGCAAATTATCAATTAGGCAGCAGCAGCCAGCC
>JARJDW010003002.1:0-37014 GCA_030264715.1 Adinopsis sp. GC000173
TAAACTCGTAAATGGAAATGTCTTTATCAGAAAACTTATAAATAAAGTAATTACATTTTTTCCTCCTTCTTGTTCTTGCTTTTATTTTAACTTATATAGATATAACATATATATATATATGTATGTATATATATTACATTTTCTTTCTTAATTGTATATATATTTTTATTTATAAACGATGTCTACTTGTTTGAGCAACTACGTGACAATTACAACTTTTACGATTAGCGTTATTTACCGAAAAAAATGTACGTTACTTTGAATGTTCTTTCTGTGTGGGGAAGAAACTATTTATTAATTTGCACTCCAAGTTTTCATGCTCGTGCAAAGTTTTTCCAGCAGCGCGACAACCGAAATCCGCTTTTTCCATCCACATTGCGCCAAAATGTTGCTTGGTCTTGTTTAAATTTGCTAAAAAGGGAGCATTGCGATGCATCAAGCTTGAAATTATATAACACACACAGATTTAGTTTAAATTGTGCAAGCTGAAATTTAAATAATTTAAACTTTCCGGCAGTGTGGTGTGGTGTGGTGTGGGGCAATATAAATTAGATAAATAATTAATTAATCTTTTGTTAGAATAGGCAATAAACTTTTAAATTGAGCGTCGTTGGCGTTCGGAGTTGTGACGATTTTGCGGCTGGTTGGAAATTGCGTGATGCGGACTTAGAAATTTAATTGCAAGTGTCAAGTGTAATCATTATTTCAAATCTGTAACTTTAAATCACGTTCAATTTAGGGTTGAAATTGTCAGATTGAATCATCAGTTCAATTTTGGCGATTACTTTGCTCTCTCAAATATGCGCATTATATAACGTCAAGTTTACTTTTAATCGATATCGACGCGATTTTGCAACTTTTCGAATAATATAATTTCTGAATAACATACTTTTTACACGCATTAATCTTCTTTTTTAAAGCGTTGACTAAAACATTTCAAGCCATTTCGGATGTATTTATCTCTTGTAGCATTTTAATCTCCGCGTCGGTGCAAAAAAAAAACTTATGTCTCGGAGTTCTTGTCAGTCTGTATTTTTTGTGTGCAAACTACATTTACGTTTATTTTTATATATATATTTTTTTGTGTTGCACATCGTTTTCACTAGGAAGGTTTTATTAACTCGTCAGTATGTTTGTGTCTTGAGTGGTGTTTGCTTTTATTTACGTGCTATGTAACCCAGGATTTTTGTGCGATCCAAAAGGTAGTTGTTTTTATTTATTTCAAGTTTTATTGTCGACGAAAAGCAACATCCAATCACCATACAATCCCTTCTTTTCCAATTGCAAATTAATTAAAAAAAGGGGTAGGATGAGAGCGAGAGAACGAAAGAATTGATACAATGAAAAGAATTTATGCCAAGCAATTTATTTCATCAAAAAAATTGGTTTTTGCTTTTCTTTTTATTGTATCCATATTTTCTTTATGAATAGAAGAAATAATTGCATATTGTGTGTGCTGTGCTTTTTTTTTGTTGACTTGATTGATACATTTTTTATAGGGAGAAAGGTGTTTTAGACAAGACTGTAAATATGTTTTGTAAATTACAACCTTCTTGTTGTTTGCTTTTTATCGGTAATATTGCTTTGTTGTTATACAGATAATAAATTTGCCGGTATTTAATTCTAAGAAGATTAAAATGCTTTTAACTTAAATCAAAAATTAATAATACACAACTTGAACGTTTTCGTGGAGCTTGTTAAAAATTCCGTTTTCAAGAGAAACGATCGGCTATGAAACTTAATATTAAAATTCGATTTTATTGTATCTAACATTGAAATCAATACAAACAACTTTGATATAGCAAGATGCAAATATTTATATTTATTTTAAATAATCCAATAATAGTTTTTTTTTCTATTTGAAATTTAATATTATTAATGTTATAAGTTGAATAGATTGTTTCATTATTCTTATTATTCTTACATTATTTATATTGGAGTTTATTTGTAGCACAAAATTGAACAACTTTGATACAATATAAGAATGGAAATATCTATATTTATCTAAAATAAACCAATAATTTTTTTTTTTTTGAATTGGGTAGATATTTGATATTTCTAATTTTATAAACAAAAAAGATGGTTTCATTCGTAAATCTTAAAAATATATTTTATTGTTGCATTGCTAATTGCAATATATTTGTAACATAAATATAAACTTCTTTAATATAAGCATGTTAATATTATTAATTTTATAAGCAAAAAAGGTTGTCTCATTCATGAAATATGATCTTAAAAATGTGTTTTATTCCTGCTTTATTTATATTGGAACAACTCTGATATAAGCATTGAAATATCTATATTTCTCTAAAATAAAGCAATACTAGTTTTTTTCCTGCATTTGATAGAAATTGAATATTTTTTAATTTATAAGCACAAAAGATTGTTTCATCCATGAAATATGATCTGAAAAATGTATTTTATTGTTGCATTATTTATTGGAATTTATTTATAGTATAAGTAAGAATAACTTTGATATAAACTTGCAAATATCTATATTTATCTAAAATAATCCAATAATAGTTTATTGGTGGATATTTAATATTTTAAATTTTACAAACAGAAAAGATTGTCTCGTGCATAAAGTGTGATCTGATAAATGTGTTTATTGTTGCATTAGGTATTGGAAGATATTTGAAGCATTTAATATTACCACCAGGAGAATAAATATTGATTTTGCAAAGTCAATATTATACGACACAATACAATATTGGTAATCTTAGTGACCCTGATGTAAGCTGTCTCATTCTTTAGATTTAAATTCGTATACACACTCGCCTCCTAAAGCAACATCCTAAATTTGTCATCTCTACGACTTTTCAAATGGTAATATTAAAACGTTATAACGGCGGCAGACTCACTCTCTTTTCACATTCACACTCTTTTAAATTGATATAGGAATATTTCATACTATATTAACTTTGCGCACATTTATATTGTTGTTATATTACATTGTTGTTTAGCTGTATTTATATAGTAAATGATTTAATATCTTATTACTAATTCAATCAAATTGTATGCAGCGTTGATCGACAAGTGAATGCAATTTTAATTATGAATTGAATAAATGTAAAACATATTTTTAAAACAAATATTGATTGTTACGTTTTGCTAAAGCATATATACATAGCAATGTTTGTCAGTTTGATTAAGACAATACTAACAATTTTGAGAGATCGATTGATTAAAATCAACAACACATTCCCATTACCTAACTCTTATTATTAGATAGTAATAATTTAGTCTGTCATTCAACATGGAAGGCCCATGTATACCTACGTCAAATCAAAATTGATTAGCGCAATAAAAATCGGGTGCATCTTATCATCAAAGCGCACATCATCAATAGATAGTTTCTCATTTTGGTATACACGCATGGTATGGTAGTATATATTATAGAGTGCCCATATGTTAAAATGTTTATTATTATGAGGGTATATATCAAAATTAGTTTTGGAAGCGCTGCTTGAAGGGATGAAATTATATAGTATATGGTGCCAGCATGTAATAATACAAATAGTTATTGGGACAGTAACTGTCAGCGATCAATTACATTCATAATGATGACATGTGTGATATAACCGATTAGTATGTGACGGTGCAATTAACGCTAATTATATGAATCCATTTAATAAAATATTCACACACAGTATCAGCGAGGTGGTGTTGCCGTTGTTATGTTATTATATAAACAAACATAAAATACTATCGCTTATTATATGAAATTTGTGATAAAATTAATTGTCCCCAAATTTATAAATTAGTATGTGAATGTGCGTAAACATCGATTTAATTACACACAATTTAAAATCTATTTATGCGCGATGTGGTTTTTGGATATAAAAACACCAGCATAGATAATTATATTTTCATTTAATTACTTATTATTGATTGATATGCGCCACACCGGAATTTTGTGCCTTAAATATTTTGATAAGTACATAAAAGACGTTTTCAATTAATTTTTATTCAAAATTATGTTTTTAAGAGCTTTAATTATGTATCAATGATTATATAAAAAGCCTTTGCTTGTATAAAACGCTATGAAGTATAAAATAAATTTACTTTTAAATTGAATGCGACAATAAATTGGAAAATGAATCTTACAATATCCGATAAATTATTTAGCGCGTAGGAATTTGTTTATTAAAATAAATATTGCATATATTGAGAATTTTGGTTTACGATTATTAGATATCTATCAGCGAAAATGAAATCGAATATAACATTAACATTAAAAGACATATTAGGTATATTCTTCTAAAGTAATCTTTGAAAAGTTTTCTTTTGAGTTATTTTACAATAACCGATAAATGTAAACTTAATTTGGCTTTACGATTATTAGAAACGAACTCGCATATCATATTTGCATTTAAAAAATATTAGATAAGTACGTAGGTATATTAATTATTAAGCGTAACAATTTTTTTATTAAAATAAATATATAATAAAATTAACCAGTGTAAACTTAATTTGGGTTTACGATTATTAAATATCTATCAGCAAAAACGAAATCGAATATCACATTTGCGTTTAAAAAATATTAGGAAGGTATATTCTTTGAAAGAAACCTTTGGAAAGTCATGTTTTGAGTTAGTTTCTTATCAGTCTTTTGCTTGATTTGACACGTATAGGAATATATTAAGTTTAAAAGACATGAATTTTATTCAAGTTGCAATATGTAGTAGGTAAAAGTTTTTCTTGTGTGTGTGTGTGTGTTTGTAAGTTATTTGGTGAGTCTTAAAAGTATGTATAAATCTGTTGGGGATAATATTATGAAAGTGCAGCTATAAATATATCTGCAATAAATTTACTGCATCGATATTCTTCAGGGTAGAAAATTCTATCAACGTTCTAGTTGAGTATGAAAAGGGCGCTTTCTATATGCATCCTCCTTTGATTGATTCAGGCACACAAGAGGGCAGAAACTCTAACCTACACGAAAATTGCTTAAAACGTACGCTTTTTTTACATGTTTTTATTTATTAGAATTCTCTAAAACGCAAAACTTGTTTCCTTTTCTGCCCGTCGCTCTTTTTTGTTGTTTTGTCATATATGCGAATGTTACTGTTGAATGTTGTTCCAAGAAGAAAAAAAGTGGCAGACCTCGGGAGGTAGGCAGGCTAGGCGCGCTAATAGCGGTTGCGAAAAAATAAATGAATGTAGGGTGTAAATAGTGAGTAGGTGATTACTTAAGGTAAAGTTTGAAACGAAACAACGCGCCCAAAAGCGAGTTTGTGTAAAGTTCAGTGCCATTGTCTAGGTCTACAATACCTAAGTATTACAGTAGAGTTCCATCAATTATACTCCCAATGGTTACAACTACAACTAATCCTCTTACTTTATAGAATGGTGAATGGGAATCGTAGAAATATCACCCATTTTATGATTATATTTGAATAGCCCTTTGATTCAGAAACGATGACAATATCAGACGGTTTATTTTATGAACTTGCTAACGTATCATTTTCATTATTACATATATAAAGGATAGAAAGGACATTTTATTCATATACTGTGTGGATGTTTAGAACCATTTTCAATGTGCAACTTCCTATTTAATCCTTTAGTAATTCCAATGTTATTATCTGATACACATGCATTGTACTGCCACTGTTATTATTTTAACAAACAACATTCTCTAATATCGCCAACACACTCACTCAAACATTCATAATTACCTACTCATGCCGACAATAAACTTTCATCATCAAATTCCCATTCCAATACCATTCCTCTATGCCTATAGATACACGCCAACGATAAAAAATAATCAATCACAATTGCATCAAATTCATTCGCAATTTTTTGTTATACCTATCTAGATATTTATCCGATTTTTAATTATTGCCATCTGCAATTTTAAATATCAGTTTTATTCTTCTTCATCTGCATTTATTTATACGTTCGTTAACAAATTCTAATTATCAAGTTACACCTCGAACTTTTATTATTAAATTTTCATTCATACAATTTTTGCGACAATACACACCGACGATAAAAAAATCAATCATGATTGCATCAAATTCATTCGCAATTTTTGTTATACAGAAATACTAATTCGATTTTTAATTACCATCTACAATTTTTAATATCGGTTTTTCTTCTTCATATATTTCTAGCATTTCTGGACCTATACACACCGGCCACAGCAAAATCAATCACAATTGTATGAAATTTTTTAATATCTACTATATAGAAACTTATACGATTTTTAATTAGCATCTACAATTTTAAATATTTTAATGTGCCGTCTCGGTTTTTTCTTCTCCTTCATCTGCGATAATTTAAAATTGCATTCTGCAAGTTACACCTTGTATAGGAAATGAAATTTTAAACGCAACTCTAGCTGGAAATATTTCCGCTCCTTCTTTAAGAAAACTCAAATTTTAATTAAATTACATTTACCGAAAAACACGACCATAGCAAAACAATATGCAGCGGTGGCAGCAGCATCGGTGTTGCTACTTTGCTTTTTTTTCTCCTTCTCTTCATTTTAATATATATTTTATAATAACGCAAATATTCAAATCATATTTTTAAATGTACTTTCTAAAGAAAGACAATGTGGAAGCGCTTAAATTTCATAATAAAAAATACTCAGTGAAGGTTTTGCTGTAGTAAATCTTCGTAATATTCGGGTGAGAATTGCGCGTCCCCCATCCTAACGCCCTCCCAAAAATTACCTAATAATGCAGCCTTTTTCGTCCTTAAGCGATTTCAATTTCGCTTTGGCCCGCCGTCATTTTTTCGCCGCCGCCGCCGCCCGCTTTTTGTGTGCTTCTTCTTCTTCTTTCACTTCTTTTGCTTTTGCTTTGATGATTTCTTGCTCTTATTTAAATATGCTAAATCTATTAATCACAAATAATGCGTTGATGATACACACGCCTTCATTTAATTACGCGTTTCACTAAAAGGCTGCGCTCATTTTAATTTGCGAAGTAGATAATAAAGGTGACTTGCCTGCTAAGTAATATAACATCTGGAACATATATAATTAAATCTTGTATTCGCTCTTTAATATCCGTATCAGTCTGTCGCTTTTATACAAGAAAGATAACAAATTTTTCTACTTTGAAAGTTAAGAAACGAGCGTAGATTAGAGTTTTCTATATGAGTCCACCTACCTACCTACATTAAAGCATCCAGCCTCTTACTTCTTAATGCAGATACATTTCATACAAACCGATAAAATATTTAAAAACCCGTAATGCGGAGAACGTTCTTCTATTCCATTTTCTCATATCTTTTCACACGCTCTTTATTTTTTATCAGCATTTGATGCGATGAGGTTTTTCTGTTGGGTAAAACAACCACAAATTCATTGCATTTGCTTAATTGCCAATTGCGGTTATTACACCTGTATAGTACCGAGCTCTTTTATACACCACCTCCTACCTCAACCTAGCTATGAAATAAAAAAATAGGAGGAAGAATAATATATCCGCGCTATATCTACCACGCAATTATTTCATTAAGTTTCAATTATACGCTTTTCCATTAGGTAAGACTTTCTCTGCGCGCGTTAATGCAATCCCTAAATAATGCACAAGCTGTAAAGTGTCACTTGGGCCGCCTACCCACCGTGAATAAACAATTTTCATAATATCGCAGATAGATATCTATAGATATATATGTACAATATAATATTTCTCAATACGATAAGATGCGATATGATGCCGAATACTAACTATGTCGACTTGTCGTTTAAACTTTTTGTTGCTGGTGCTGCTGATAATGTTTCGCAAATAGATATTGTCTTGAATAATCTTTTCGCACACCAAAACTTGTTCGGAGTAAATATATAGGTTACATGATTGAACTGAGTACTTAATAAATAAAACTATTTTTTGGTGAATGTAAATTATACGTCTTAATTATAAAACACTACATTTAGAGAGAACCAATTAAAGACTATATTTGAATGAAACTAATTAAGCACTTTTTTGTGTTCGATATCTGTTCCTACATCCTGCGCCCAACGCTAGTCTAAACAATGTAGATAACAAAATACCAAGAATTAAATAATATGAAACAAAGAGTAATCCTAAAATCACCGAAAATATTTCTCAATACGATAAGATATGATAATGTAGAGTTGTCGTTTAAATTTTTTGTTGGTAATGCGATTGTTGAACGATGCTGCTGCTGCTGCTGATGATTGTAATCGGTTTTTCTTGTGTCATGTTGGTGTTTTAATGTAATCAAGTGTAATTTTTGGTCTCATTAATCATTCGTATTGTAGGGATAAATGATGTTTTTCTAAGGTTGATTAACTTATAATAGAATTACTAGTAGCGCGTTAAGAACAAAAAGTCACTTTGTAAGCATCTGGAAGGACGAGCAGCGATGTTAAATCCTCCTCCTGACAACCGATCGACTAGAAAATGGATGAGATGTAAGAGGAGTTTTTGCTTGCTTAGATATCCTTTTTATCTTGTTTGTGACCTTTTAAGATAATATCGAAACGCATTTTCTCTTATCATGTTGCAATATCGCAAACATATCATCAATTTTCGAGCTTGTTTGTTTACTTGAATGCAACAGTTTAGTCTATACAATTGATGACAGTTTCCAAATTTCATTTCGCTTCCTACTACGAACAGTAATTTTCAATTCATGTTCATATATTACCTCAGAATTTCAAATTTCAGCTTTTACAACATGAGAGTATAAATTTAATAGCGAGAAATATTTATATTTATACATTTTCATGCAAAATGTGAACGTTGGTATAACTTGATAAATAAATGCGAGAAATTTTTTTCCTTGTTGGCTCGTCTTCCTCCTCCTCCCTTTTTTTATATGCGATGGCTATTTCAGATGATCATTCCATCTCACTGGGGATTTTATAAAATATATTAGCGGAT
Source organism: Adinopsis sp. GC000173 (assembly GCA_030264715.1). Lineage (NCBI taxonomy): Eukaryota > Metazoa > Arthropoda > Insecta > Coleoptera > Staphylinidae > Adinopsis > Adinopsis sp. GC000173. The sequence continues at coordinate 8,871 of JARJDW010003002.1, forward strand.
ATAAAGTCGATTTATACTAGATATAGTCGCATATCATCATCATCAACATCCACATCATACAAGCTTTTAATTTTACAAATCATTACATATACACATCGAATATATGCACCCAAAATTTGATGGTTTATTACAGAAATAAAACATAGGTTTATTAATAAAATTTCGACGCAAACAAACATAAATAACCGAAACGGATTTTAACAATTTTATTAGAAACAAAAAAAACATACACACAAACACGAGTAACGAAACAAAAATTCAATTGCAAAATGCAATGTTTTAATACGGGCGCATCCACTAAAAATTAATAACTGACGAGCTTTCCAAACATTGATTTATGTCAAGTACTTTCACCAAACATGGATATGAACACAAAAATATACGAAAATAAAATGTTGTTATTTATTTATAAAAATATTTTTAGCATTCGCTTTATTTTTTTTTCTCTTTGAGGGGTGTGTGTAAATTTATTGTAACCAAATACGGCACCGCGTGCATGTTTTAAAACCTTTATGCATACATGTTAAATTGAAGAAGAAATAATATAAATAAATATGGATGTGATGTTTATCCAACAAAACGTATGCAAATTCTTTGTGTTTCATGATGTACCTTCGCAATGTAATGTTTTAAATTAAATCCATTATTTATATCATAGCGGAGAATGGATAATGTTCTCCTTTGCTTACAAACACTCATTAAGATGCAAAAACATTGTAAATATGTGAATCTTGCACGTTTAATGGTTTTTTGCACATGTTTTCCCCCCTTAACAATGTACATTTTGCAGATATTTGTATTATTTACTAGATGCAAGTATCTTCATTAAAATTTTGCATAGCATCGCGTTCATTATCACTTTATTAATGATTTAAGGAGTATTCAGTAATGCTCTCGACTACACTTAATTACAATTTCGCTCTTTTACGTTACGTAGCTGCTTTTTTTCTCTTCTTATTTCCTTCATGATTACTTAGCTTTATCTTGCTATATAGAACACGAGACGTGAAAAAAACGTGTATAAGATTGATGACAAGTAAATAAATCTTTCTAATGCTCTATAAGTTAGGATTTAAAGGTATCTATTTCAATTCTTTAGTTGAGATCATGAAAAATACCACAATACTAGCAATAAATTTGCTTAAAATAAAACAACAATGAAGGGAAAATAATAACGATTGCTGCTGCGGTGGTGTAAGTGACTATTGTAAGTGAGCTTGCGTGCAGTTATTGTTCGAAAATTTATAATATTTTTCAAAGGAAACTAAAACTTGTTCTTCTTCTTCTCCTTCTTCCTGCGCTGCTGCTATATCGACGTATCAATACTTTCTCGGAAATACTGTTTACTTTTTGTTGTTGCCGTTGTTGTTTTCTTTCTCTTTTTTGATCTATTTTTCGCATTTGAAAAGGTGACGTTCTAATAATGATGCACCTGCCGCTGTTAAAAAGTAGAAACATTTTGCATTGCAATTTTCTTACCAAGAAATCCATTAGCCAACGCGAGAAGGAAGGAAGGAAAAATTATAAAATCAAATCGCATTAAGTTTTTTTAAGCGAAAAAAAAAGAAATAATTTAATTACTCGGAATGCCGGCAGTCGGCAATTAAAAATTGATATAATTAGCACTAAGGATTATTGTTAAGTGCTTCCTAATTGTTGCAATCTTGTTTAGTTTTGAATGTCTCTGAGCGAGACCTCTAGACATAATCAGAGAGCTTCCTAAAACTCATCAAGACAATAATTAGCAGTGCAATCACTGGACTGCAACCCCAACCATTTTCCGAATACCCCCAGTACACACAAACTCGATGACTCTCATTAACTACTTCATGGTTATTCATTGCTCTAATTGGAAATATCTTTGTGCTAGTTGAGATTTGAACTTTGCTACCTTGTATTACCTAATGGATATAACTAATGCATTACATTGTATTTACATCATCGTTTATTAAATTTAACGGTGCATTTATATATTTTAAGTGAATGACAATAATCCTTTCATACGACGACTATACAGTTAAATGAATGTATTTGATACAGCAGATATCGTACAATAAAACATATATATATAGATATAGATATTATATCACAGAAATAAAAAAAAAGGAAAATGAAAAGAGCTCTTTTATATTTCATACAAGTAGAAGAAAATTTCGTTATCTTGATTATGATATCAGCCCACATGAGATGAATAGAATTTGATTTGGCCAAAGACAAATTTTTGTACAATGGAAGATTGATGAATAAGATCTACAAAGTCCTTTCTTATTACGTCTACTTGTAATCATGTCAAAGACTTTTTATTGCTATTACCTAATTAATTTCGCTATAGCGCTTTTTTTTCATTACCCGAAAGCAAATAATGCAAGTAAACAAAGCGTAACTGAAATAAAATCATAATAAATCATAGTCATACAACGAAAGGAGATTTTTCTCCAATGCAATCTACCACACATTTCCATTTTCATGCATATTTTTCTTTATTTTAAAATTGAGTACAACACAAATATTCCAAAACCAGATGGAAATATATTTACAGTGAAACGACAACGAACAGATTTATAAAACATTTTATAGATTTGTTCAATGTTTGTTTTAGAAAATTCTATTTACTTTTAAACATTACATATTAATACTATTACATCACTGCTACTGCTGTTGCTGCTGTTGGTATTGTTTATAATATTGTTTTATATGATATAAATATTTATTATAGATTGTAAATTTGTAACATCACCACACATCTGATTACTATTCCTTCGTTGTATGTTTAATTTATACTAGTAGTTTATTGATTTCGGTTAAATTGCGAATGGAAACAGGCAGTAAAGTTGCGTTACTAAGGTCAATGTAAGGTAACAAAGTTCAGATCTCATCCACTATCGATATCCAATTAGTAAAATACTATTTACTAACTTGTTTCCCGGACGATGCTTAGAAAATTTTTGATATGTTATTAAGCAAACTTGGTTATTACAACATTAAAACTTGATTGCAACTACACAAGCATAAGTTGCACATTGATGATCGACGAAAACTTAATTAATTTAAACTCCCCCCCAAAATTTATTATTATTAAAAGGAATCATCTACGCTATATTAATTTCTTCATATCATCCTCCCATATATCAAATAGTATAACAATTAAGGCTTCATGCAATTTATGCATTAACTAGGTACCTACGAATGTCTTCTAAATAAGATCGCAACATTGTTAAACGTATTAAATTATTATATTCAGCTAACTACATTAATTAACTGTACCAGTTAATGACAAAATAATAGCCATAGATTAATTTAGCGTAAATTAATTTAGCATATTTGTGCAAATTATCCGTACATCTCCTATTCTAGCATTGTTGAATATTTACTATAATTTGAATTTTGTTTGATAACATATTGCATCTAAATATAAATACGTATACATAAACATTAAAACATTGCTCGTCACTGATAAAATAGACTTTACAGAAATCATGTTTTAAAATATCTAATCATCAGTTTGTGATAAAACAAAATAACAAGATGATGATATACCTAGGTTGCGAAACGGCGTTGTAATTATTACCTAAGTATTTTTGTAGAGATATCGATTAAACTGTACATTGAGTCCTAATTAGATCTAAGCGTAATAATTAAAATTTAAAATATAATCTAGACTTGATTAATATCTCTCCGTGATTCTTAAACAATCGATTTTAGTTCGGGAATTTTTTTTAATATGGGGAAATTTTTCTTGCAATTTTTCTTTGATTTTTGGCATTTTACGTCAAAGAATTTAATCATTTTCATCAAGATTAGTTAAAAAAGCAAGAAAATCGCCGTTTTTTTTACGAAAAAAACTAGATTATATATTTTCTATATGTATAAACTCCATGTTATCATACTTTGTATGTTTACCTTGCTGAATAATGAAATGTATTAATAAACATCTCATTTAATATGATAATATTTTTAAATGAGTGCAACATAAATATTTTCCCTTCTTTGCAGAATTTAATTATAATATGAGTAAAATGGAAAACTTTTTAATGAACCGGTGTTTATGATTGAACCTTCCCCTCTGCGCGCAACTTGATAATATAAGATAATCACAATTTAAACCTATATTAAAAGAGTAATGTAATTATTATTAATAGGTAATGCGAATGCCGAATGTATAACAAAGTAAAATAAGCAAGTGTTAATAAAGTGGGTACTCAAAGATTTAGTTTGGAGTGAAGGAATTTATTAATTATGTTGTAAATGAAAAGCGTTCCATTTTGCGCCACCAATAAAAAGCGGGCAATAAATAATAATATAAGATAGACACACACCGCAAGCATTGGATTCCAAAGGATTGCTTTATCTTAGTGAGTCAGTTACGCTTTTTCAGTGCTTATAAATTATGGCGTAATCAATATGAAGACATAGATAAATTGATTGTTGTACAACATGACATTGAAGAGTGATCCGAATTATTAATAAAATGAAGGAAAACTTATAAAATGCCTTCAATTAATTTTTATTTAAATTATGTGTTTGTTCGTTCATTCGTTCGTTCGTTGGTTCGGTGGAGGGAAAAAAGTTTTTACGTATTATAAATGATTTCCAGATAATATATTATATCTTTAACAATACATAAATTATAAAAGCTGTAGTAAGGATTTCCTGCTTTCTTCAACTTTTCAAGGATATGAGAAGCTTTATAATGGTTATTGCTAAGTGAAGGATATAGGCATAGGATGATAATATAGACAGCTTTTGTGCCATTATGTCAACAGCACAATACTTGCACACCATCATAAAATCAAGTCAAGTACAACATTTGCCTAAATCTACAATAATAAATGACAATAAACTGCAAAAGAGAAATTACAGGCGTTTGCTTTATTTTATTGTTCTTATTTATTTTATTTTATTCTTTTTTGCTTCTTGTTGTCGAAAACTCCGAAAAAAAAATTCATTCTACGCACACACGTAATGGTAATAAAATTTCACTCAAATTTCATTTATTTTATGTATGAATTCAAATATACGAAACTGGATATATCTACATAAATATCAAACTACATAGAAAATTTTGTCGCAAATTGGAAACATCTAATCAGCTTCGAAACCGAAAAACTGAAAACATCAACAATATTATATTCGCTTTTTTAAACTAAAAATTTTTCCGCTTAATAACTATATATAAAGCATACAGGGCTTACTCACTCACTCAGTCATTCACTCTTCACCAAGAAGAGATACGAAAATGAATTTACGAAATGAAAATCACTCAACTGCCGTTTCATATATATATATAAAGAATTTTTCATTAAAACGTAACTAATCTCATTGAAAACTCATCACGCTACAATATAATCAAATTAAATTTATTCTATCATCTAAGTTTGTCCCAGCAACTAGACGACCATTTTTTATTCCGCAACTTTTTAATTACATTCTATTTATTTAAAACTGGACGACTTTTGCTACGCCAAGCAAATTCAACAATGTCACATACTATCTAGTAGTATGTTTTTTCTATATATATATATATAATTGATTTTTATCAAATCAAAATAGTCATTTGCACGTTCAAATATTTGAACGCGTTTTTCAACATCAAAATTGTCGGTTGTGTTTACAAAAGTTTTTAAACGTTTATATAAGCTGAATGATTATGTTTTTAAGTTTATTTTATGACAATTTTATTAATCTTCAACTGAGTTTATTACATTGTAATCAAACTTTTTTCATCTTATTCTCACCGTGCGCGCATAAAATTTTCATGTCGAAGCGCAAGCGAATTTTATGCGTTAATTAATTTTTCATTGTACAACAACAAAACGACTTCGATTTTTGATTAAAGGCAGGCAAGAAACGAAATATATGGCAAGTGTTTGTGTTGTTTTTGTCTTGTCTGAAGGAAAATTGTGCTATTCTGCATGGTATTTACTTAATAGTGGAAAACTGAAATGTGACATATCCTTTTTTTATTAGAAATCAGAGCCTTCTCAGGCTTAGCTTTAACATATAAACATAAAATGTAAGAGGGTGATATGTATATATGAGTTGGGATGGAGAAATTTATGAAAGAAGGAAAAAAGTCGTCGTGCGAGCAAGCCAAGGCAAAGACAAAATCAATGTTTTTATTAAAAAAATGATGAATTATTTAATAAAGCTCTCATATTATATCATACAAGTATTTATTATAATTAAGTTAATTTGAGATGACATTTGTGGTTTCATTTTAATTTAAATCCCCATTCGGTACAATCATAATAATAAGAGGAATTTTTAATATTCTTAGCGTGATTATGCTTAACTTTTTATATTCTAACAGAAAAATGTTTGGCGAAAAAAAATCTTGATTCTAAGCCAGATTTACTTTTGTAAATGCAAGGTGTAAGCTGCTTACTGTTATCAATCATTTTTATACAATTCATAATCTTTTCGGACATATTCAAAATATGTCGCGTCGCGAAAATAAAAAGTAGTAGGTATGTGTTGTATGCTATTATCGTGTGTCATTTATATAAATTATAAATTACTATGTTTTTGGATGCGAATGAGTTATTTTATTGGAATATAAAAGTTGTGTGTGTGTGTGTGTGTGTGTGTGGTGTAAGAGAGGAATCGGTGATAAAGTAACACATTCGTGGTTTTGTCAGCAACTGTATTTTATGGACACTTTCTTGTATGGCAGGATATAAAACAGAGCCACTACTAAATGACTCCATAAATATATAACTACAATAAGCAGCTTTGACTTTGAGCTATTTTTGGGCATTAGAAGCTTTTTTTCCTTATTGTTATTGTTTCTGTTATTTCCATCTCAAAATACGCTCCGAAATAATTACATCTATACTATCTACTTATTCCAGGAAGAAGGAATATACATATATATATCCACTTATTCGTTATTCCGTTTTAATCGTAAAACTTCCAAATGATAAAATTTTATTTAAATTGTTAAAATAATATTACTTTTAAGTCTTACATACGAGGGAAAAATATATATGTGTATAAGCAGATAAGAAGAATGAATGCTAATTGAGGTTTCAATTCCAATTTTCTTGGAAAATCCATGAATCTTGCTAACACAGCTAAAGGAATATTTGCAAAAGGACCGCCTATCCCGTGTCCTGATTTCGTACAGGACATTATTCTGTACTTCCTTCGAAATTCCAGCTTATTGCCGTTATTTATTTCTTCAAATTGATTTGTTTTTACTTAAATTTATCTTCTCGAATTTAATTACGTCTTTGCCGGATTAAGCTCAACAGCTACACGACAAAATGCCTTCCGTCTTTTTTTCCGCTTTCTCTCTTTCTCAAAATAAATTGATTAATTGCTAATTTCATGTTCCGGCGCTGATTACCCTTATTATTTATTTATTTTAATTAGTAAATTGTAAGAATTCATTATTTATAAATGAATCAGCGCATTAGGTATACGTACCTACCAACGTACTTTGTAACCTATAAATATTCAGCAATGCAACAACAACAAGTTTTTAATAAATAATTTGTGTATACGTATTGTTGTTAATTTTACGCTGAAGTGGTTGTTGCATTTCAAGCGAATTGTAGTTTAGTAGTTATCATTAGTAGGTTAGCATCTGTTCATGAAATCCATCTTGACAAGTCCTTTGTTACCTAGCATGTTAGCGATTACTTTATATCGGGTTCGAAATGCATCATTATTAATAGAAGCCACGGGCATCTCATGAGGATTTTGTAATTACTGGGGCGGATTTTCTATAAAGGTCCTCTCTATTAATGACCAAGTAGTTTAGTTGCCAAGAACATTGTCACACTCGATCCAAACTTCCACTAACAATACTTGTATACATACACACACTACACACACACACACACTACATATACTCGCGCGCGTACTCGTACACATGCAAACGACGACACATTTATACATTACATGATATTATTGCAAGTTTATGCATTAATTACAACTTGTTCCAACTTACAAAAATGAATAACAACATAACTTTGCCACTTTACATGCTAGTGATATTACTTATCATATGCACACGATGATGAAACTTGATTTTAATCATTTTAATAGGGCATTCCATTAATACAACCACACTAGAAACTAATATAATATTCATTCAAAATTAGCAATGCAACTTTTAATTCCAATAAGAAACAAATATAATTGTAAAAGAAATGAGACAGTCTATATAATAAAATTTCTTACAAGTGCATCCAAGTTAAAAATAGAAGCAAATTGTAATACTACTATAAACAAATAATATTAATTCAAAATTAGAAATAAGTACAATTTTTACTTATAATTTAAGTATATGACTAGCACTAAAAACCAAATGTAGTAAAATTTTTCTTACAAGTGCATTCAAGTAATAAATAGAAATTTAAACTATATTTATTAAAAATTAGTAAATGGCCCTACTTCTATTGCTAATTTAATATGTGTATGAGTATATAACTCAATAAGATTAATAAAAATAAGATAAAATAAGATAAGAAACAATTTTTAGTGTAAAAGACATGATGCAGTCTTTTTAGTAAAATTTCTTACAAGTGTATCCAAATAATATAAGGCACAAATAATAAGTCGAAACTAATACTATTTATGAAAAATTAGCAATAAGAAACAAAGTAATTTGAAAGTAAGGATGCAGTCTATATTATAAATTTTCTATAAACTAATAGAATTTATTAAAAATTAGTAATATAGTTAAAACTTTTACATGTCGAGCAATAAGAAACAAATTTGAGGGTAAGAGAGATGAGGCGCGCAGTCTATATAGTAAAATTTCTAACAAGTGCATCCAAGTTATAAACAACAGTGAATCAAAGCTTATGTAATTAAATGAAATGAACTTTAAGCTATTTTTAGTTTCATTTGAGTCTCGCAAAGAGATTAAAATGGAAATTCTTAAGTCTTCAGTGAAATATGATAGTCCTTATTTGACGGCACCATCTGGAAGAGACCAAAAGCTGACGGAACGGTTTAGAATACAAATAAACGTCACTAGATAGGGTCGAATGTGTTAAAGCTCTGCATAAATGAATAATAAAACTACTTGTTGTAGTTATTTTTTTGCGCTAAAGCAACAATTAAGTGGCGCGAGGAGTATAGTGAGGCGTTTAATTAAAAACTTTCTTCTTCTTTCTGTTCTAGGTGGCTGAATTGAAAAAAAAGATGGAAACGGAAGATGAAGATTCTACGGGCGGCGAAAAAAATAGTTTTGAGAAATGATAAATTGTAATATCAATCACGATGTTTCAAATCGTACACATTCTCCTCCAATTTCTCATTCTCTTTAGTTTCTGTACTCAAATGTTTCTGACGGATTGTCCAAGGCTGTGTGAATGCAAATGGAAAAGCGGAAAAGAGTCAGTAATTTGTTTGAATGCAAATCTTTCAGTGGTTCCATTGCATTTAGATGCCGGAACGCAAATTCTTGATTTAACTGCCAATAATTTAGTTACAATCAAACATGACGAATTTAGCCAGGCTGGATTATTGAATTTACAAAAAATCTACGTATCGAAATGTCGACTGAAAACAATCGATCGCTTTGCATTTAGAAATTTAATAAATTTGGTGGAATTGGATTTAAGCTATAACGCTTTAACATCCGTTCCATCACATGCATTTGATTCCATTCCAGAATTAAGGGAACTAAAACTGAGCGGAAATCCCATACAGCGAATTACAAACGACGCTTTTATTCATATTCCCCAACTTGTTCGTCTTGAAATGTCCGAATGTAAAATAGCGACGATAGAAATTAGAGCATTTCACGGCCTAGAAAGATCTCTGGAATGGCTGAAGCTCGAGAAGAATAAACTTGGCGAAATAAGTTCCTCATCGCTAACAATAATGCAAAACTTACATGGACTCGAGCTGGCCGCCAATCCATGGAATTGTTCGTGTGCGTTAAGGCCTTTAAGGGAATGGATGATTCGACGCAACGTTCCGTTCGGCATTCCACCTGTATGCCATTCGCCGAAGCGGCTTCATTTAAAACCGTGGGACAAATTAGATCTGGACGAATTTGCCTGCGTACCGGAAATTTTCGCGTTCGATTCGAAAGCGCATGGGATTGAAGGCAAGAACGTAACGATGACATGCCGGATAACTGGAATTCCCGAGCCCAATGTGCGGTGGCTGCTGAAGAATAAAGTTATCGCAAATCTATCCGGCACGCCGTACTCGAACGGCAAAAAATTATACATTGTGCACTTGCAGAACTATTCAAGTGATTTAACAATATTAGCCGCCGACTTACAAGATGCCGGTGTGTATGTTTGCGCCGCCGAGAATAAAGCAGGAAAGGCGGAAGCGAGCGTAACGCTCGCCGTTTCGAAAAAAACCCCGGAAGGGTCTCTGAGCAGTAAAGCACTTATAGCGAGTGTCATTGTAGGAACATTATTTGTTTTAGCAACATGTTTAGTTACGTTGTGTATTTTTACAATGCGCAAAAAGCATAAAAATCGTTGGGGAAATCGAGCGTGTCGTAGTGATGACGATTATGAAAAAATTGAAATGAATCGTAAAGTCAGTGAAAATGTTAATGGACGAACTTTATCCGGTGAATTGGCAATTGTAAGTGCGACGCGTAAAAATGGTGATTATCGTGTTGTACCTGGCGCTGATACCGATCAGGAACAGGAGGAGGAGGAAGATGAACAGCATCACGTAATTGGTGGCAATAAGACGACGCTTAAAGAGACCAAGTTCTGGAATCCGTCAATACAAGAAACGAAAATCGAAACGCAATGGGATACAAATGATAATAGCGACGATTTGCATATACCTCGTCGACCGAAAGCAGCAGCGAATGATAATAGGTGAGTATAATTTTTAACACATTGAAATTCGGTGCAATGTATGTAGATATATACAATGTGTGTGGCTGTTGGTGAACTAAGGACATTAAAATTCATTAAAACGGTTTTGCTTAATCTATAAGATAGTTTTGTGGAAGCAAAGCTATTAAATTTTATTTGCAATTAAAGGGAATGTAAATTAAATTACAAACATATAATTTACAGCTCAGTCAACTAGATTTATTTAAATAGTTCTTTTGCGAGAGAGAAAGTTTTCGAATGGATATTATTAGTAGTACGAGTAGTAAGTAGTAGGGAGCCAATTTTGCAAAGCTTACTACTACTACTACTACAGCAGTGCGTTTCGTTGGAAGCGAATGCAATAAAAACTGCACCAGCCATTTAGATTATTATAAAATTGCTTACGCAGCATTTTTTTATATTCGATTTCGTTGAATCCACTGTTAGTATAAAGCTACAGCCAGCCAACTAGCTTGTATACCACCGATAAAAATATACTATATAATATATAAATAAATATATTGTATATATATAAACTACACTAAAACTAAAACTAAAACTAATAACATATATTTTCAGTATGTATCTTTCTTCTAGAGACGATTTCAAGAAAATTCCAATTACGACGTCTGGTACATATAATCCTTACCAATTTCCATCAACGTCTGGACGAGTATTGCCATCGGTTTCTTCCATCAGTCAAAGAAAAGTAAAGGAAAGTGCGTATACATCAACTTTTTCTTCAGATTTATCGAGTTTATTAGAAGCCGATGAAAAGAAATATCCTGATTTGATAGAGAACTCGCCGAATAAATCTAATAACAACTTTTGCCCGACGAAAGCGAATAGTGAAGGAGGCAGCGTCTCAGATATCAATGAGCTTTTTTGTACGCTGCCGAGAAAAAGGGCTGTGATCCACAATTCTCGTTATTTGAGTACAGACAGTCAATCACCATTACTGCCAGAAAGTAGATATGGAAGTAGTGGCGGCGAGAGTAGTAGTTCATCAAGTCGACGTCTCTCCGACTCCCACAAATATCCGAATTTAAACAAAAACAGGGTCAACCAAAAATCCAACAGCTATCTCAATCTTACAACCACAAGACAGTCAAGTATGCCACCATCTCCAATCCGTGAACTTGCACCGAATTCCACTCCTTTATTAGACATTGCAAGTTTGGAGAGTCGAATTGCCCTTACGCACGAATCGCCCAGCAATCCGCATCCCATCACAACAAACTTGAACACATACGATTATCATGCGGCGCAGCTGGAGCGCTTCCTCGAAGAATATCGTACGCTTCAAAAGGAGCTAACGCGAATGAAAGAAACCTGCGATAATATACGACAAGATAAATATCTGGATCCACTGCAGAATAGTCTGCCAGTAACGCCAGCAGCCGTCGTTGAGGATTCAAAGAAAACGAATGCGAACACTACACTGATAAATTCATTGGGTGTCAGTAATTTCGAGAGTGATTTGACTAAATACCTGCTAAAATCATCACCGAAAAGTGGACTATTTAATAGTTAAATGAAAATGAAAAAAAAAATAAACGATAGTTTAATCTTTGTAAATACTCCAACATTTCTTTCTTAACTACATACATTCATTGTTAAATAATGAAAATATTGTTGAATGTTCATAGATTGATAGTAAACAAACTAAAAGAAAACCAAAAAATTATATTTGTGATATTAACGAGGTAGAGAAAATTCAATTTATTACAGAGAAAACAGAAAAAAGAAGAAAATTGAGCAAATTTGAAGAATATATAAAAAGGAAAAACAAATGTTTGTATCAACCCCTTCTATACGTATAAATACATCCTTTGTATAAATATCTAAATAAAAATTTAAGTTGAAAACAAGAATATTGATGTTATGTTTGTAAAAAGACGTTGTATTGATAAAGACGCGCAAGCTGAAAAAACTAAACACACTATTTTTCTTTATTTTATTTGTCCTTTGGAAATGATGAAATTTAATTTGTAAGGCGCTATAGTACCTATTTAGAAAAGAGAAGAAAAAAATCGATCTACAAGCACCCTACCACCACCTACTACCCTACTACCACCACCTATCTTTGTGCAGTAACACAAAAGACTACTTAATTCATTATTAATTGTTTCAGAATAGAAATTTCAAAGGTAATAGGATTACGTTGTTTCAACGCGCAGGAAAATATATAAAATTTAATAATTTTAATGTAGGTAGGTAATATAATAATATCTATGTTTTTTTTTCTTCTGTAATTCTTAGCTGTAAACTCCCTTCATTCAAAGACTTTAAGCTTTTTGAAATCTTTTTTATTGCAAAAATATTTCATTTCAGTTAGTATTTGGGAAGTGAAAAGTGGCACATAGGTTCGTTCTAATGTTTCCCAACGGACCAATTTTATATTCCAGCGTGTCCTGTTTTAGTCTATTTCGTAAATGGATAATATAGATCATTTGGCAACGTGAATTTGTTTTATGAAAATGGATTTTATATATTCGTGTAGGTATCATTTTCAAATTAATTCAACTAGTAGTGTTGCACGCGTGCTCTGCTACCTGGTAAAGGTTAATTTACTCGATTTCAACCATCGAGCGACAGCCTTAAAAAGCCAATCAATTGTTTTGTCTTCATTTACTTTGTAAAATTCCGCTACATTGCACATTGCAACGTTTGCATATCGAATAGTGGTAGTTTCGATCCTTGCTTAACGCTTGAAGAATTTACATTGCGCTTCAACTATTACCACCACCATCAACGTGCTGCACAGATTTTCACATAATGGTAATTCCTGCAAACATCTTATAACTCGCTTATGGACTATTTGCACGGCGCGCATAAATAAATCCCTCATCATATTTTTTAGCAGTAACAACACACAAATTGAGCAAGTGAGATAGATGGAAAAAAGGCGGCGGCACCAGCTGATCTGATCTGTTTACACTCTACGTTATGGTCATTTCGTATGTGAGTCAGTTGTGAGCGTTCATCAAAGTGATCGACTCGCTTCTTTACGTTTAATTTAATTTGCGCCTCACGTGTCCAAATATGATTTATTTATTCGGTGAGTAATCCATTTCATTATTATTTAAGCATTTGGATGGTTGGATGCTTGGATGGGAAATAAATTTAATATCTCTACCATGTGTATAATACATATACATATATCGGCGGGGGGCAATTTCTCAAAATGTATTTAAAGATTTTGTGAATCATTACGTTTGCAAAAAGCAATTTATATACGTTTTTATGGTATTGATGCGTGCATTTGAATGAAGTAGATATATATAAATCAATAAGTCAGAAACAGCCTGGGCACATATCAAATAAACCGCTACAAAATGGTGCAATAAAGAATGAGACGACTTCTCAGCAAACGTAAAGACTATATTATGTATATGAGGTCATAAAAACCACGGCGTGGTAGATCGCTACCAAGGTTCAAGTGAAATTTTATGTTGAAAATGCGCTTTTGTTATCTACTTTGCTGTAATTTTTACCAGTCCCTATTTCTTATCTCGTCTTTTACAGGTTTTTGTCGTTTGCGCGACGACGACGCAAAAAAAATTCGAAAAATAATAAAAATCGCACGACGAAAAAATTTGAACGTTTTTGCGCGACGGCGGTGGAATCGATTTCGCCGTTTATTGCGCATTGAAAATTAATTTCAATTACACCTTTAAGATCGTAGATACGCGAATTAGTTATTGAACTGTGTAAGATAGTCTCGGATTCGTATAATTTTATGGTTTTTAGGATTTAGGGATTTCTCCTCCGATAAAGGTCTTGCAACTGTTGCATGCCTTTTTTCTCAGACTACTCGAAACTCGAATCCAAACAGTGATTGAAACGGTATTCAATACCTATACAACACGTATGAATAACATAACATTCAACAAAGCACACACAAACAAAATATTTTATAAAACACGCAAAAAACATTCTATTGCATTGTGTTGTGTTCGTCAATCGTTTTACTTATAAATTTCAACATTGTTCTATCTGTCGAATTTATTTAAAAAATAAACAATATATGCATTGTTTACGCACACAACAATACCGGTTCCATCGAAAGTTTTTAATTTGTTAGATAGTTATTTTTTTTAGCGAAAATAGTAAATTTATATTCGTTTTCAATTTGGCACCACCTGCTGTTCTACAACTGTATACATTGTGCAGTGGCTGCAGCAGTAGAACATTTTTGTTAAAAATGTTGCACTCCACAAATATAAAAGTGCATTTTGTACGAATGTAAATTAATTAAAAAAGTATGAATTAAATATAATTCAAAGGTGTGAGAGTATATAGTTTCCATAAACGCGGTGTGCTGCTGCTACGACGACTACAACTGCTTTTTTATATGAAAAGAAACTACTGTGTTTTGTATTGTAATATAAGAATAGAAAATCTAGGGATATTCTTTATTACAAAAGGGAAAAAGAATAAGACGCTTTCAGGTTTTTTTACGTTGCCTTCGTTTTTGCTTATGAAAAGTCTAAAAAAAAACGAGAGAAACGTTTATTTCAAATTGACCTTTTTTATTATGAGAAAATTACTTGCTTTTTTCTACATTTAATATAGAAATAACTGAAATATCTTCGTACATCTACACACATACACAATTAGCCAGATTTTAATTTATCGAAAAGTAACTGATGAACTTTTTGCATGTCATAAGCGCATATCTTTTCCTTTTTTATTTTCTTAAAGCAAAATATTAGTGCGTGTCTAGATAAATATTACTTTTAGAGGTAATTATTTGCTGGAAATTGGGTAGTTTTTCACAGAATGGAAAATCTGAGAATTTTTAAAAGCATTAAAGCACAGTATAACAGTCATTAAAAAACATTACACCGTTTTCTGATACTACAATTGTAAAAGAGTTGGTTTCAGCTACCACGCTAACAAACTACGCATTAGCACGATATTGCGCTGTAAATCTAGTTTTCAGCACGTGACAATTATTACTACATGCGCTTTTATTTTAATAATTTATTAATAAAGTATCGAGCCTATACATACGAACAACACTTCGGGTGGTGTGATAAAGCACGTTTTCTCGTATGATAAAAATCGACCGTTTTGCTTAACAAAGAAAATAGAATTGTTGTCTTACTGAAACTTTAGCTCATAAAGTAGCGTAGGTAAAAAATGAATAAATATTTTTCTAGCTTGTTGTTGTTTGTAGTTGAAATGGGGTTTCATTTTAACATTCAAGTTTATTCCTGTGGAACTTTCGTTGGGGTAAATGTAAAATGTAAATGTGGCGATGATACGAAAACTATTTGTTACATTAAACCGAGCATGGAAAAGCGAATAATTGCAAATAATATTTTTCTGGGGCGATAGTTTTAATATTCTTATTTTTTGTTGGTCGCTGCCACAAAATGCATTTTTCCAAATTGCTTTCAAGCTTATTATACGTGCAAGAGCAAAGAGTGTTCGCAGTGGTACTACATTGATTAACAAATACCTACTTTATATTTCCATAGCAAGTTTGTGTCTGTGTGTTTATTCTCGGTTGACATTTCTATTTGTCTCACAGTATGATAGCGAATGTGAAGACTTCGCTAAAACCAAAACTAGAATTTGATGAATAACTATTATTCAAATTATACAAAGTTCGTGTTTCAGCCTGTGGTTTTCCAAGTAAATGCTTCATGTTTGGAACGTGTAAATCCTCCTTTACACGTGATACAAGGCTTCCTCAGAATTTGCTATTAATTAAATTGCATCTTGTCGCGTATATATGTGTGTGTAGAGATTTCACGTTTTCACAAATGATTTCCTCACACGTCCATTGCGCTGTCACGACGCAATGTCAGCGCGCCACGACTAGCGGAGGAGCGTCTTTTTAATATCTAATATTATTATTTTTTTTGTTCGCTAAAGTTATAAGCTAAGAAATAATGAAGGAATGTTGTATAAGTAGAGTGCCTTAAGGATATAACCCCTTTCATTTGCTTAAATTAAAAGTCTCTTGGCATAAACGTCTTTTTGCTGCCTCTCTATGTAGATCTAGATTATTAAAAGCAATGTACATCTTCATTATTTTTCATCTCATCTTTTGTATATCACGCACTGATTTTATAATAATTTTTGATATACTTTGAAATGGAAATTAAGGCGCAGCAAGCTTTTCATTTAATACTTTCGGAGGTAAAAGTTGTTTGGTTAGGCCTCTTTTTTTATATTATTAACAGCAACCATCACGCTAAATTTACATATTTTATTTCCCACTTCATTATCACAAATGAGACTACTAAAAAATGTTTTTCGCTTTGATGTCGAAAACTTTATTCTCCAAATTGATTTTCATTATCATAATCATTATTTATTATTACAATTTGCAGGTGTTGAACAAATAGAGAATAGGTAGGTAGGTAATTCCAAATTGTTGTAGATGGGTGCTATTTTAGGGATATGTAATATATAATATTTTTGTTTTGGGCTTTTTCCTAACTCGTTTAACGAACCTAGATTCACTTAACTAACTTTTTTGATGTGCATATTATGGGTATTTATGCTAAATATGTCGTTATCAGCGCAGTAGAAGATGGTTTTGTTCTCAAATTCGGTAAACGAACGTTTCAATTAACGAAGGTGATTTTGGGACAAGTTACATTCATAGACCGAGGTACTACTGCATGTATATTTTAATATATTGCAAAAGTATCATCTTCCTTCTTCAATTTTTTTTCCTATTTCTTGCCGTCTATTTAAGTTTTTGGTAATTTTTTATTGATGATAAAAAAATACTGTATTGCCTCATAATTACTTTTATATTACCACTGTCTATGTTGTTGGCTTTAGCTATTACATACACAACAAACACCAAGAGATCGCAATTCCCCAGGTATTAAAATCTATACACGGGGGATTTGTTTTATTCACACATGCACGTTTGTTTTTTCTTACTATTTTCATGCTTTTTACAACTTTTTCGTGTTTTTGTTTTTATCTGCTTTTTTGCGTGGTATTCTTTGAGAAGTTACACAGCGATACCTCAATTAAGGAACACTCATAATGATTATATTTATTATTAGATACAATTTGCAGGTGTTAAATGTCTACCTACAAATTGAGAATAGGTAGGTAATCCCAACTTGTTATAGATGGGTACTACTTGCATGTTTAAGAGTGAAAGGGATATGTAATATTGACAAGTTATATGTATATGTCTATATATTATAATATATTGTGAGGGTGTCGTTCGGCTTTAGCATCAAATTTAATTTATGTAAGTAGATATAAATTGAAATTTTTTGTATAGGTGTACGTAGAAAGGAGTCTTTTTATTTTCGGGTATTTTTATTCATTTCTTTGCAATATTATTTCTGAGGAAATAGATTTTCTTCTACAAGAAAAAAATTCAAATATTCATATACATATATACATTTGCATTGAAAATTTTTAATATTTATTTATTTATATTATTCGCGATATATTTTTTAAATAAATATTTTATTGTGCAAATTATTTAAGGGTATGCAATAAATTTTTTCGACGCTAGCATGACTGACAATACCGTAAGTTTATATTTAAAGAAGGGAAATATACTCGGCAATAAACTCTGTTAGTGTTTCCAAAGTCAATTCAATTTTTTATTACGTCATTAGTGTTTCATACATACAAAATTTTTAAAAGCGCAGACTTTAGATGACGCCATAAAATATTTTTGACAAACAGACGAAAAAAGAATATTACCGGTTTTAAAAGCAGAATTTTGTAATGATGTCAAGTGATAGTTTTGGGTTTTACTACGGAAACTCTCTGCAAAATTTATTGCAAGTGTAGTACAACTGGAAAGGCACGCAAATTATATTCGTTGGATGAGTTTAAGTTTAAAACGTTTCGGTTACACATCATCCACAAACCCACATTGATAATGGAATTCCTAAAAGTTATTTATCAAACTACCAACAAAAATCCTCCAATTTTTTGCATTCGGCTCGGTTTAATATAAAAAACGGGGGGAAAACCGCACCAATCGTAAGATGAACTACATTTTTTTAAAGAATCAATTCGAACGGAAATTACATGGCAGTTTAAAAGGAAAGAAATTCAATAACAGCATTTGGTAGCTTTAACCTTAGCACATATTGCAAGTACATTTCAACTCCCTCTCTCTCACTCTTTCTCCGTTTTTTTCACCGCTTCGGCTTCAAAAAATCCTAAGAGATATTATTTTCCAAGATATTAAATTGTACTCGAAATATATTCAACATTCTCATGTTGGAGAACTCATCTTCATAAAGAGCACTCACACGTGCGCTTTACGCGCATCATAATTATTTTCACTTACAAGAAGACCTTTGATAGAAACTTTGTCATTGGTAGAGGATTTTATATAGATATATATGCGAGTAGTAGTAACTGCGCTACATTTCGCCATCGTTGTATCAATATTATCTACTTATAAAACCTCTTAATTTATTACAATTTCTACCCTCATCATTTAAACTTTCTCTGCTTCTGACAATATATTACACTCTTTCCTTTTAATGTAACACTTGAGGCTTAAATTTATTTGTTATTAAAGTTTCAACCTCATTTACAGGCGACAAGGAAAGTTCGCAATAATTATATTTATTAAAATAAAATAGACAAAACTTATTATAATTAAAATTAGAATTAAATAACGCGTACACACACGGTGTGATGGCTTAATTAAATATGTAATGTGGAAGTAAACCTACATTTTCAAAAATGAACTGTTGTGGAATGCTGTGTGGTGGTGGTGGTGGTATACGATCTGGCAAATTTTCACGTAACGGTGACTGAAGCACGCGTTGCTGCTGTTGATGATGTTGCTGATGATGTTGCTGTTGATGATGAGATTGCGGCGTTTCACTCTCAACCGATTCTTCACCTTCTTCCTGCTGTCTGAGATGGAGCAGCTGATATTTGAGTCGTGGCGTTGTGCTGTACACTGGTTTTTCAGTCGGTTCTTCGTTTTTCAGGGCGGCGAGGAATTCGCGTGGCCGTTCGACGGGACGTAGCGGTGTCGGTTCTCTCCTGCTGGGCACAATCACGGCGGGCGCGATTGGTGCCGGCTTTGGAATTTCGGCGAGCGGCGGAAGCGTCGGCGTCGGCACCTTCGGAATGCGTAAAATCGGCTGCGAGACGGGAATTGGTAATCGTCGCTGTGGTGGCTGTGACGGCGGCGGGAACGCAGGTGATGCATTTTTAATTTCAACAGGTCTGATTCTTCGCACTTCATCGTCATTGTTGTTATTGCGCTGTTGTTGCTTTAGAATGGCGTGCAGTGCGCGTTCCATTTCAAATATTTGCAGGTGCTGGAGACGAGCGTCTGCAACTTCCGGTGTTTCCAACAGATATGCATTATTGACATTGATGTTTTGTACTCTATTTATGTGATTGCCTTCGTTCTGAACGTTGCTTCTCAACAAAGGCGCCGGAATCGTCGATGGTTGATGTTGTTGATGTTGTTGTTGTTGTGGCGGCGGTGTCGGTTTTTTATTAGGTGCGATGTAATGGATTGTATGTACAACACCTTGCTTATCTTTGAACGTATCGGTTGCAATAACTTTTGTTCCAAGTAGTTGCTGTAAATCGTCTTCAGCTGCTATTTTACGTCCATTGTGTACACCTCGTCCATATCCTCCAGTCACGAATAAAGCTATTATTATCTGCAAAGAAAAAATAACGAAACACGCACAGAAATTAGTTTTGATTATACGTATATAATAAAAAATCAGTAACAACGAACCAGTAATCGCTTCATTTCTGTGAAAACCCCAATTAAAACTTGTCACATGGGTATTTTGTATTTATATCAGTTAACAGAAAGAATATGACATAAAAATTTTAATGATAATTGCTTTTTAAGAGGCCATAAACACCAACCATTCACTTTTATTGTCATTAATGTAAAC
This sequence comes from Adinopsis sp. GC000173, assembly GCA_030264715.1. Taxonomy (NCBI): domain Eukaryota; kingdom Metazoa; phylum Arthropoda; class Insecta; order Coleoptera; family Staphylinidae; genus Adinopsis; species Adinopsis sp. GC000173. Next base: position 29,578 of record JARJDW010003002.1, read on the forward strand.
ATGAAGGAACTGGTAAGTTTATTATACATAAATTAACAAAATTCAACTGCATTAAATACTTTCTATATTTTTCTAACATTTTTTTTGCTTTAATTATAGTTAATAACGTTAATAATAGCAATTGTTTGCGTAATTGCCGCTCAAACTGCCAGTGTTGGAAGTGGTAGTTTCGTTTATCAAGATAGTAATGGAAAATCGCTGCAGATTTCTTACACTTATAATGGTGATGATATAAAAATTACATCCGATAATGTACCACCTGAAGAAGTAGAAAAAGTTAAGGCAGCGATCAAGGCGCAAATGTCGCAGTTTAATTACAGACCGTCTGGCGTATTGGGTGTTGGCTATCCGACTTTTTTCCAACCAAAGGAGCAGCAACCCGTAGTGATTCCGGTGCCTGCTCCGACAGTCGATGTATCGAATCGCATCGGGGAAACGGCATCTCGCTACTACGAGGTAGAAGAATATACGACATTACCATTCTTGCAATCGCCACATGTTTATTACTATGATACATTTTGGCATGGGCTCCAAGGTCGTTATCAGAACGCTTACGACTATATAAGAGGTATTTTAAATGGCTACTACTATTGAATAGATTTCATTTTGTTAAATATGTTGTAAAAAAAATTTAATGCCTAAGGTCTTTTTTGTAATACAACATTATGAATCATATAATATTCTTTATCTTTATGTTCGAAACGTAAAATTTCAATAAAACGCTGTTTTTTGGGATGTAATGGTATAAAAAGTGATTTATAGGTTTGATTTCATGTTAAACGTTGTGTTTAATACGTTTTTACGTGTTATGCCGAAATATTAGAAACTATAATTTTAATGTATGTGATTGTGGACATTTTTTCTTGGCGAAACTCGAAAATATGTATTAAATGATCACTTTTCTTTCTATTTTCGCTTTCAATCGTTTCGGCGTTTGCTATTTTCAAAGTGCATGTGATTACAAATTTGCGTCTAATCTATGTTTATGTAGGTAAGTAGGTATATATTTTAGGTAAAGTATTTTAAGGGTTTTGTTGAAATATCCAATCCAATATTCCCGATCTCGGTCATGTCCAAGATTATGTTCTGTTTTTTTTTTTATTTCGTGGGCTTCTAACAAGTTTAATTTAATACTTTTATTTCGAATGGGAAGGATATCTGGGATGTGAGGTAGTGTTAAATGTTCAACAAAAGTTAAGTTGTATTTATAATTTTCGTAGGATTTTTTATATTCGTTTATTCTTATGCCAAATGACCTTCCTATTTGGCCGAAGTAAATTATAAAAATAATTTGTTGTGTTGAAAATGGCAAACGCCGAAACTAAAGTAAGCGAAAATAAAACAAAAACCAAGAAAAGTGATTATTTATTACCAACTATAATTTTGTTATTAATTTACGAAGTTAGAATATCGGTGTGTTTTTTTTCCACCTTTGCGCAAAATTCCGTTTTGTTTCATTCCATTTTTATATTGGAACAATATGGTAGGTAAAGTTTTCTCTCGCCTTTTTCCAATATATAAACATGCAACTTGCAAAATCTGAGAGGTGGATCATATGTTGTGATGAAGTTTAATGAAAAAAGTTTCTTATTGTTAGTACAAAAAAAGATATATAAAAGAATACAGCTTATTGATTCACCTTGCACATAAAATATATCAAATATACCTACCTATACCTATATATAAATAAATAATTATGGTTTTTTCCCCGCAGCGGACCACACACAACACAAAAGAACAACAATTTATTGTTTTTATATTTAATTTATTTCACGTATGTGCGCGGCGCTAATTTATGAGCTACAAATAAGGAAAATTGCAATATCATGCTTCACACAAATTGTGGAAATTATTTATCATGAGTTTGTTACCTAAAACACTTTCCGAAAAAAATGAGAACTCATCTATTAAAACTTGTTTTCTCATAGCAAAAGTTTTCCTAACATGGTTAGGATCAATAATTCAATAATTTTATATAAATCAGTTTAGGTATAGTTGATGTGTGTGTGTTGTCAGCCATCCAGCCAGCGATTATTCATTTAAATTAGATTTATTAGATTCTTGTTTAGACAATTTACTTTTTAATGTTTTCGTAAAGATAAAGTTTCGACTCCGGGCGCTTTTCATTTTAAGGAACTATGAATAGCCAAGTGAGCATCTAAGTTTTAAAGTAAGTAAACGAATCTCGAGAGTATTTTCATAAATTCCGTAATTTATATGCAATTTTTTAAATCCACAATGCGACACATGCAATTATTCTCGCTTTTACTACGTATATACTCCTCGGATATAGAGAAACAATATCTGGAATCTATTTTTTTTGTGTGTCAGGTAATTTGCAAGGTGCTTTGAAATGCATAAAGGAGTAAATTGAGTATAAATCACTCCCAGAACGAAAAAACATATTTTGCTTTTGTGTGCTGCATATAAATGCTGATATCTAAAACTATGACAGATATTGATACATCTAGGATGGAGATTTTGAGAGTTTTCTCTTAAAAGCGCCATATATTTTTCCTCAAACAATATCTCCGTCGCAAAATTGCGTCGACCTTATACCAAAACAAACACAAGCAAAACTAAAAAAATATTGTCTCTCCAACAATGAATGATCGCTGCTGTTGACAACCAGACGCCGGGATAAATACAAAATATATTATTTTTCAACTAGAAAATGTTTTGCTGTATAATGCACGTATATGTAATAATTCAAGCGACGCCCCTCTGCAAACCTCCAAAACAGAAGAAATTTGCTGAAAAAATATCGTTGCCTTATAAACATATTTTTAAGCTATCACTGTCGCAAAATCGTTTAGTATATGGCATAAATAATATCGCGAAACAACCACTAAAACAGATTTATCTGCTCTACTGGCATTAGGCAGCAGCGCACACAACACAACACACCAACGTCAAAATAAATTTGTGCTGTTGAGATAGAAATTTCATAAAGACGTTACCACACCACCAGACAATTTATCATTTTTTTGTTTTAAGTGATTTTCGCTAAAAATAGAATCTTTCCAGCATGTTTATTTTCATTCACGCAGTTTTTGTTACCGAAGAAAAAGAGAAGCTAATAATGATTTTATAATGTTTTCACACATTTTCCACACGTGCTTTTTGCAACTTGGAAATTGATAAATATATTTATACACACTCCCACCGGGGTCATTTATAATAAAATAATACTTGGAATAAATCAAACGAAATAAATATCTATTTCCACATCATAAATCATAACGCAGATACACAAGCATGCACAATTTATCTCTTTGACTTTCAGTTTTGGAAAATGCAACCGAAAAAAATTGGCGGTTGTTTTTTCCATGTTAGAAAATAAAGAATAAGTGTGATAACAGCGGCGCGTTGCTGCTGCTTTTTTTCCTCTGTAATGTGTGAACGTGTGCGAATGTTGAAGCTGCAATCAATAGAAAATGTATTTTGCAAAAGTAATAAACGATATTATTCACTTTATTGAAATTGAAATATATTTTATACAATATTCAATAAATCAAATTTTAGTAACATAACGCTAAATTGAGACACTTAAAAACAATTCGATAATACAAAATGTTTTACGTGTATATCCAATTTACTAATTTTGCTTTATAAAAAGTGCTCATATGGTACACGTAATTCAAAACACCACCTCCAACAAATTCTATTATTTCATAAATTGTATATAGGTAATATAAAAAGGGAGGAAAACATAGTACAATAAAATAAATTTCTGAATAACTTCAATATCAATTAATTGATTTTATTACGTAATTATTTAATATAATAATTAAAAATGATTTGAATGCAAAAATTATGTCTTAGTAATCAACAAGCGACTTGTTACTCTTCTCCTTCCGATCTTTATTCGTATCGCGCCTAACGCTCCTATAATATCGATCACGTTCCTCATTTTTTTTATCTTCATATCTTGAATTGGATGAACGCCTGCTATACCAATCATTACGTTCCCTACTGTTAGCGCGATATCGACTTCTCTTATTTTCTAAATCTCTCTCATTCCTGTAATTATAATCACGTTCCCTCGATCTGTATTCTCTCTCGCGATATTTAGGTGATTGCGACCGGCTACGTTTCCCTTCATTTGGCGATGCTTTTGCTTCCGAATTGGATGAGGACCCCGAACTGTCGCTATCATACGCATGCCGACGCTCGCGCTGCCTATAATTATAAAGTATATCAATTAAAATTATTTGCTTATTTGCAACACAATGAATATAAAATATAGAATGAAATAAATGATCGTACTTGCGACGAAGTTTTAACGCCATTTCACGCAATTCTTCTTCCCTTGTTTGTTGTTCTTGTTTTTCACGTTCACTTTTAATTTGTTCAGCAATTTTGTCTGCTTTAACTGTAATTATAATAACAAAAACATTCAGTCTTTTAAAATTTTGCATAAATATTTATACGCTCACATTGTTTATTTAAAAGTGCCTGCCGTTTTCTTTTAAGCCGTTCTTGAAGACTTAAACTCGCCGACGCAACGGCCTGAAAATTATTTATTATTTCATTTGTTCTTTATTGTTTCCATGTATAATTAACGAAAAACTTTTTGTGACTACTTCTTGATATTATTATATGTATGTATTTAATTTTACCTTTAATAGTTAATTCCAATTAATTAAAGTAATAATGTTTTATGTGTAAATTATTAAATTGACGCAACACAGAAAGGATATATTTTAATTTAAGGTTTGAAAAATGATAAAGGGAGTATATAAATAATAAGAGGTTCTTACTGACTTTGGTTGATGTGCCTGAATTACCAATCTTCGTATTAATATTTTGAGGCTCACTAAAAATATTTTGAATAAATATCAATGTATCAATGCCATGATGTATTACTGACCTGACAACGGCGGATTTTTTAAGTTCTTCATTTTCGTCGCTCGTATTTCCCAATTCCGACGAACTTTGATCGCTCTTTCTTCTACCGTAGTACCTTGGAAGAGGTTTACTTTGAGACACAGCCTTTGGAATACTTTTACTTCGCGATCTTGATTTAGCACAAATCATTTTACTTCTAGGATTTGAGCGTGATCTTGATTTGCTTCTTCTTGGTGTGCGTGAACGGCTCTTCGAAACGCTTTCAGACTTTGTGCGACTTCTCCTAAATCGTCTTCGGCCCCTTGAACTAGATCGCGAACGTGATCGGGATCTACTCTTCGACCTCGATCTTGATCTTGTTTTACTTTTCCTACTCGAAGAACTACTAGAATGTCTTTTATTTCGAATTTTCCTTCTTCTTGAACGCGCTCGACTGGAGGAACGTGAAGATCTCCGAGATGTAGAGGTACTACTTGATCTGGACTCTGAACTCTTTGAGCGATCACTGCTGGAATGACGACGCGAATCTGATGATGTCGAAGACCGTCTTGAACGTAAACGTTTAGACTTTGACTTTAAATTGTTTGTTGCGTTTCGCGATGAAATAAATTTACGTTTCCTAAAACCGACGCGTTCTTTGCTTAAACTCCGCCGATACGTATTTGTGTCTCGAAATATTATTCTCTCTTCGCTAGCTGCGCGTAATTTCTTCAATTTTGTACCATATTTCACTTTATCAGCGTATGTTGAGTTTGTGGGCATTGCTGCCTGTTCCTCTTCACCCCCAAACGATGTGATAAATGTTATTTTACCAGTATTTTCCGGCGATGGTGATCTTGATTCGGATTTATCATGTTCAAATTTCGGCGTAGGTGATTCACGTGCAGCGTAACTCGGAGGACTAATCTTTCTATTCGCTAGGCGTTTTTCGCGATGTGCTCGACGCTCCCGTCGAGATTTTCTACCAGAAAACAACGCCTTTTCATGTTCCTCCTCTTTCGCCAGTCGGTAGCTCTCCGCTTCTTCTAAGTCATGCGTTAGAAATGAATAAAAATCGTTCGAGCTCATGCCAAAACTTCTCCCGTGTCTGTTCATTTCATGAGCTTGTAATTGGTCCAACTTTGAAACGTTAATAGATAAATCAACATCCAAATCACTATCTGAATTCTCATCAGAGTGGTGATGATGCTCCTCTTCAGCAGGTGGTGGAAGATATTGACTTGAGCCTGTTCCCTCTTCATAATTAAATCCAATCGCTGCACCTGTAGCTTTCTTTTTTTTCGGTTCATTTTCGGTATAGCCGAATTGCTCCTCCAAATGTAATTGCTTTAAAAATTTTTCCTCTGTTATACCTAAAAACGAGTTTTGTGCGATAATTCTATATCTTTCGTAATTGATTTGTCTTTCTTCATAAGTCAGTTCATCGAAATCATCGTGTTTTACATCAGGTATGTAATCCAAATGCGCCCTCACATCAAAGCGATCAATCAAATTATCGGCTCTTCCTTGCCACGGCATCCTAAAGTAATAAATAAGCTTAAATGATTAATATAGCACATGAAAATAAAGACTTGCATTGTAGCTGGACCATCTGCCGCTGCAGCAATGGCCGGATCCAGATGTATCTTACACTGTCTTCCATGGATTTGTAAAAACTGGGTCGGATCCGCTTTCTAAGAGAAAAAACAATTAGAATTGTGTAAATAGAACGCATGAAAACGGTTTACAATTTTTTCATAAAAATCACGCCGTCGTTCCGCTCGTTTTCTGTAATCTACGAGCATTCCTCGTATTTTACGCTCTTGTTTTCTTGCTTCGTGCCACATTTTTATTAAAAAGCTAACAGATAATTAATAATTATCACATATTAATCACGGAATTGTTATTTTCGGTTGCACCCTGGACAAATTGTCAAGCGTCACATTAATTATTGAGTGAAATGAACTATTCCGGATATTGTTATGTTGGTACTAGTTTTCGTAAAGTTTATAGCGTCAATATTTCGGTAAAACCAGATTTCGTGACGTAGCGTATGTCTGAGTTCGCGCATTAGCACTAGCCTCTTTAGCGCTAGCTGTTCGGTGCTAGCCAAAGCAGTTTGTAGCGTGCCGTTCGCGCGCCAAATTCAAATTTCATTGCAGTGAATATGTTTAACATAACAAGATTGACGTTGAGCCACAACAAGTTAAAAAGAAAGTTTTACCAACTTGATAATTATGTGGATTTACCAGTGACAACGACATGTCGAAGAATTCCTATAGCACCTGCTTTGAATAAATGACTGATGATGTTGCTTGCATTATTGATAGAGAATTGTCCGGTATTTGATCGAGCGATATTTTATATGTATGGGAAAGAAAAATCACGTTTTTTTAAACATTTTGTAATTTTAATTGTGGATAGGCTGCAACAAGAGATGAGAGATGGCAAAATCAGCTCGTCAAACTCATTAAATTTTGTGTATCCTTTTTAGTAATATGAGAATGAATGAAAGATCTCCTAGTACACTTGATTTTAGGTATTGAGAAAAATATTGTAATATGATTAGCAGTCTTAACGCCATGAGAAGCCACAATCCATAAAAAT
>JARJDW010003009.1:0-25212 GCA_030264715.1 Adinopsis sp. GC000173
AAAAAAATTCCAGTTTATATTCGGAACAACAATGATCTACTTACGCCAAAAACATCTGCTGGTCGATCTAACATCACAGTTACCCAAATACCTTCAATATAACTTTCTGATTGGAGACGAATCATTCCCGTCCATTTAGCCGGATTATCCTCCTCGTTTCGCTCGTACGTTAGCAGATCGGGACACGGATTTCTTGGTTTTTGCGCTTGGATTTCATAAATATTATAAAATAATAAGAATATGTAAACGCTTACGAACATTGCATTAACGAATTACCACCGAGTCTTTTTCGTGATTATTTGACGGTAAGCAATGGCAGCTGGCCATAACAAAAATAAGGTATCAAAAACCAGTTTACAAAAGCAAGATTCTTTGGGAATTCCCAATGAGTTTCTACCCATCCTTGAATATTATAAAATGCATATAGTTTTAGATTATAGGCTTTATTATCTTGGTATATTGTAAATAAGTAATTAAAGTTGCCTATGTGGTATTTTATCAAATCTATCAAATTGTCTCTGCAGAATACAAGATGTTTTTTTAAGGGTGCACATGATTTCTATCACGTGTAGGTAAAAAGTTAGCACTATCAGCAGGCGATGAATTTTCGATCCCTGCTAAAAGTCTATCATAATCTTCGCAACATAAAATAACTGTGTATTGAGCACCAAATGAGCACCAAATGAGCACCAAGTAAGCACCAGCACCAAATGAAATTTAAAACAAGCAATTAATAAACGGATTTAATATTATATACATTAATTTTTTTTTAAATCATCTAATGATTGAAACTTAGTTTAATTTTTTTGGAACATAAAATATAAAAATACGGTGCTCTGTGCGAAAATACAATGGTTTGAAAAAACAATTACAAAAACAATGCGAGCAATGTTTTAATTATAGACAAAAATTTTATCGGGTTTCTATGAAAAATAGTATTATACTTTGTAACATTAAAACTTGTGCATTTGTTCGCATTTACTTGCTGCATTTTCACTGGCAATAGCAAATTGTTTTTATATTTGCGCCTAATAGTTTATTCATTCATTAATGATTATGGAAATGAATAATTGCCATGAAACAATCAAGAAGTAAGTTTCGCTTTTACTTGATTTATTCGCATATAATAATTATAATTAATATTTCAACTTTATAAATCCTATTGTACTACACACATTTTAGTTATTAATTGTAAACTATATTGTTTCAGAAAAAGTTGTTGGCATCGTAGGAATCAACTGGAAAGAGCTTTATTAGTTTTAATAGGAAACCTAGTGCTTGCAATTGTAGGTCTATCAATTGCATTACATTGTAAGTATTGTTTGCCATAACAATGTATTGAATATATTTCTATACTAAACGCATAGTGAGATATGGTTTATATTTAATTAGTTTTGTAAATAAAACTGCACATTTATCTATACTATACAGTTAAAACTGAAATAATACAATCTAATTCTGCTTTATGAAAACTGTATAGCAAAGGTTGTGCTTTTTTATGGGCTAATAACTGTTGAACTGAAATACTTGCATTTGTGCAATATAACAAATTCTAAACTCAATTTAATAATGAAAATTAAACTAACTCAACGCCATGATGTTGTACCACTTTGAATATTAGTAACAAAAGTTGAAATAGACTTTATCTAGATGATTTTTATACAGCGTTATACAGTAGAATCTCGAGATGTGCTGCGCCTTAGACTAATGTTTAAGAGTAATTGGAGAAGGTTACGCGTCGAGCGATAAAATCGCTGCAATATTAATTAATATATGTATCTTGCTTGAGATACGAGCCAATTTGAGCTATGAGGCTGCCGACGGAACGAATTAAACTCGAATCTTAATCTATCACTGTATAGTTACATACAATTGCTTAGTGCCAGTTCCTTTTATGACTCGAATGAGTTTTTTGGCTATAATAACATTAATTAAAACCCTTCAACATATTCCTATAATAAGTCGTAATATATATATATTTAGATGAAAGTAAAGTTTCAAAGCCGAACATATGCTCCACTCCGATTTGCATATCAGAAGCGAATAATATTTTATCAGCGATGAATAAGAGCGTAAATCCCTGCGACGACTTCTATGAATTTGCATGTGGCAACTACATGAAGGGCGAACGAATACCGGACGATGAAGTGACCGTGGAGCTGTTTACGCAGTTGAGAAATAAAGTGGCAAGGCAATTACGCGACCTATTAGAGGACGATTCGAACAAGACCGAAATTAGACCGTTTCAGCTTGCCAAGCAATATTACAAAACCTGCATGAATACGAAAGCGATTGAGCTTAATGGTTTGGTGGAGATGCAAAATATAATGGCTTTAAGATTGGGCGGATGGCCAGTATTGCAGAAAGACTGGGATCCTAGCACATTCGATTGGAAACAATTAATGTATAGATTCAGATTGCTAGGCATGAATTATGACCTCCTCATTAAAATACAAATTAACAACGATTATAAAAATTCATCTAAATATTCTCTTATAGTAAGTCATTTATAAATATATTGAGAAAATTGAATTTAATTTAATAAATTTCAGTTAGATCAGCCTAGTTTTGGTCTCAGTAAGGAATTTTTGAAAAATGGAAGATCAGATAAACTTGTAAAAGCTTACTACAACTACATGGTTGATGTGGCAACTATGTTTGGCGCAAATAGGACAAAAGCGATCCATGAACTCAGTCAATCATTGGACTTTGAAATAAAATTGGCAAATGTAAGTGACTTAGTCTAAATTAAAGTACACTCGAGAAATAGATATACCAACGATACGTAATGTTAGACATAAGAACAGCTATAAAACAATCAATCTTTAAACAACAACAAATAAGAGAATACCCTGCAATTAGCTATTAACGATTTTTTCATCAAAATAATTGCAATGTTTAAATTCGCAGAGGAAGCAGAATATATATTCGCTTCTTTAGAACCGAAACTTCACTTAAAATCTTTACACGTTTCTTTTAAAAGCCTGGTACCAATTATATTTGTACCGGTTTTACCGCGTTACATCCAAAACGTGTAGATATTTAGTCCTAACTTTTTAATTAATACTTTAATCAATCGATAGGTATTGTTTTTTACTTCAAAGTTATAAAAGAAACACTTCAATAAATTATTCTCGGCGCAGATGAAAATCCGCGACAGATCAAAAATGAACACGTATACTCAAATTCAAAATCAAAATATATTTTAAACGAGCGTACAATACAGTATACAAAATGATCACTAACGAAATCGCATATGCTAGAATTTGTACTGAATAATGAACATTCAATTTTATAAATAATAATGACAGATTAAGTATTTCTACCATGACAATACTAACAGAGCCTACTCTACTGTGTCAGTGTATCGCTCTTAGAAGAACACTTGATCCCTAAAAGTAATATTAACGGAAAGCCATAAACAGGTATCTCCCGCCAACAATTATAATTAAACGCACATTATTAGATATAACGAAAAAAAGAAATAAATGCATTTACATTATTTATACCTTTTAGATTGCTGTCCCACGAGAAAATCGTCGTGATTTTAATACATTATATAATGTAATGACTATAACTGAATTACAAAGTAATTTTACAACAATTCCTTGGCTATACTATTTAAAAAATGTAATATCATTGCGAGGAACAGCACTCTACGAAAACGATACCGTGATTGTTGCAGTTCCAAAGTATTTTAATGATTTGGAATTATTGCTGCAACAAACTCCAAACAGGTGACTAAATAATCATTCGCGACATATTCACTTGGGGTACATAAAATACTTTGATTTTAGAACACTGGCAAATTATCTAATATGGCGCAATGTTAAGATGGCAATTCCGTACCTAACCGATGCGTTGCAAAATCGCAAACTGGAATACGATAAGGCGAAGAAAGGCAAGCAGCAGCGCCGGCCACGTTGGATGGAGTGCATCGGTGATGCTTCCGATTTTAAATTGGCGATCAGTGCTCTGTACGTTCGCAAGTATTTCAACGATTCGACGAAAAAGAATGGCAAAGAAATGGTTGATCATATACGCTTGGCATTCAATAATAATCTCGAAGAGCTGACATGGTTGGATGCAAAAACGAAGGAGATCGCTTTAGAGAAACTGAAAGCGTTGAGTGAGAATATCGGCTATCCGGAGGAGCTATTGGATGATAAAAAATTGATTGCTTACTATAAAAATGTATGAATGAATATCATTTAAATATGCGTAGTTATTACATTATTCTTATTTCAGTATAAAATTGATACGAAGAGTTATTTGTTATCGTCGTTAAATGTGTCACGATTTTACACCAATTACGAATTTTCCAAACTTCGGCAAAAGGTGAAGAGGAACGATTGGCGGGAACTTTGCGAGGCTTATATGATAAACGCTCAGTATAATCCTTGGGAAAACAGCATTGGTATGTGACTATCAAAAAAATTATGACACAACCGCGTCTTTGACAGACTAAGCTGACCAATCTATGTCTGTTGGACCAAGTCTTGACATGTGCACGAATCCTTACTTATATTGTTTCTGACAGTAGGTCTTAAGTACAAGCGCATATCCAGAAATTCGGCTTGAAAGTTACTCAATGTTATTACTGTATTTCGCTTACTATTTTCGCACGTTTTTAGAAAAACAGCGAGAAAAATAACAAAAGAAAAACAGCCAAAAACAAAAAGTTATAAAAGACCATAGTAGACAAAAGTTCACAACAGTGAACAGTGAAAAAAGCTACAGCAAAAAAAGTTAAGAGTCAGGAACTAATCAGATCAACAACCATGTGCAATATAGGTGGTCTGAAAAGTTACGAGCTTCTTTATTATTTGAAATCTTTTTGTTGGTTATTACTAGCTTTCAATTATTTTAAGTTTTTACGTTTTTACTATACTATACGTATACTACTTTGATGTATTTCTAGACATTCCAGTCGGCATATTGCAAGCCGGTTTTTACAACAACCATCGACCAAACTATTTAAATTTTGGAGCAATTGGTTCGGTAATTGGTCATGAAATCACTCACGGATTCGATGATCAAGGAAGACTCTTTGATAAAAATGGCAATTTAGCGGATTGGTGGTCGCAACAGGCGAAGCTATCGTTTAATAAAGAGGCGCAATGTTTCATTCAGCAATACGGAAATTATACTATACCACAGCTAAAAATAAAGGTCTATCAGTGATGTCAATTGTTTATATAGCTATTAAATTGAATATTTTTTATTTCAGTTAAATGGTATTACCACGCAAGGAGAGAATATTGCAGACAATGGCGGATTCAAGGTGGCATATGAGGCTTACAATAAATGGGTGTCAAGATTTGGACATGAACCAATGTTACCGGGACTAGATTATACTTCAAAGCAGCTGTTTTGGATATCGGTGGCAAATACATGGTGTGCTAAAGTTCAGCTAAAGGAAGTATTGCAAATCACTAAACTTGACAGTCATGCGTATCCCAAGTTCAGAGTTATTGGTCCATTAAGTAATAATAAGGAATTTTCGGAAGATTTTAATTGTCCAAAAGGAAGTAATATGAATCCAGTAAACAAGTGCAATATTTGGTAGAAGAATAGTCACATATTTGTATTTATTAATTTATATCTAATTTTATAAAACGTGGAAAAGTTTTAGATAAGTAGGTATAATATGGGTTTTTCTAGCCGTTTATCTACTCTTAATAAATGCAAGTCATAAATTATATTCTCAAAAAGCTTCAATTTATTATTTATTATTTTTCATAAAGTGGACTTATTAAAACTCAATTGTACTTTCCAAATCAGGATCGCTAACACGCATCTTATATTTTTTATTATCAGTTCCATTATTATAATAAATACTTTGAATTTTACATTAAGATATAGTTTAAAATATATTTTACATTTGAGGCACACATTAACAAATAGCACATTTATGTTTTATATTCCGTAAAGACTTTGGCATAAGTTTTGTATCCGTCGGAAAGTCATCAAGCTCCCAAGCAGAAATATAATCTATTCGAGGTTCTTTAGTAAAATTAACACTAGCTTTTGACTTTGGACACAAAATAAACTCAAGAGTATATGTTCCATTTCCATTACAGGACATAGTCGAATCTTTATAATCCATATCGTCATATAAATTACTGTCACCATTTGATTCGCAGTCACAAGTATCCAGTAATAATCTAATGTTACACATGCTATATTTAGCGTAATTCTTGCAGCTATTGTAATAATCTCTGATAATAACACACTTTTCATGCGGATCATTCTCCCTCTTTTCAGAATGTTTAAACATTATAAAATTATTCGTTTCTGATGCGTTCGTATCAAAAATAATATGGATTTTGTCTTCTTTAATTACATAGGTCAATTTTGAGAATTTATATAGTTTACTCAAATTTCTATAAGTGCAACCTTCTGATTTCATTAAATATTCGTTGTACAACCGATAATCTTGTGTTGCATCGGTCGTACTCCATACTGTACTCCAATACTTAATACTGTTATATTGCCGGTGATCGTATATGAACATTTTTTTAATCACTTTTGGACATTTGCAAGTATTTGTGTTGCCAAATACTACCATGTAATCAAAATTGGTACAAAAAAAATCAGCTAAATTCGTTAGTGATAATATTTTTCCACCAGATTCTAAAAAATTAGGAAATAATTACATTTCTAGTTATGAATCATTAATACAAGATTATATGTATAAGCATTGAGTAAAAATATATCCTTACTCAATGGTATAAGTAATTGCTATAACCTTGATAGGGCGGCAAATCCCAATATGAAATTATCTTGTATAGTTTCAATAAAACAGAATTTCGTTCGAGCCGTCTAATTAATTGGTCATGCCGGCGTATCACCTCACAGCAAAGGAACTGCAACGTCGGTTTAATTTCCGTCGCCACTGTTAGAGACACCGCATTGTTCGCATAGCTTGATTTCACAAATGGATAGAGTATCTTATCTTGCAGTCCATCAATTGCCTTTCCTACCAAATTAATATATTTGAATGGATAAATCAAAATTAAAGAGATTGTAAAGTGAGACCTAATGATTCTCCGTTTAGAAAATACTCTACAGTACCATTCATCATATTTACATACATTCCTACCGTACTTCCCAAGCCAAACCCAGATAATTTTTCGTCACATCGATGACATTTATCTCGACGATGAAATATCCTTAAATCGCCAAAGCACCAGCTTTCAGGTTCTTCCTTCCAGTCACACAGGATGTAGGGACGAACTGCCAATCCCACACGAACCGGCTACACAATTTACAAAATTTATTAACAAATTTTGTTGTAGTTGTTTGCATGCTAATAATTACCATTCGGCCATATCTTTCAATCACTTTTGCTTCGAAATAATATAAACGGTTTTTTTCCATCATCACGTCGTCATAGACCGTCGCACGTAGCCCATGATTCCCTTGATCTAAGAAAACTACTTTGTTTTCCCATGTGCGTGAACTTGCTACATTCAATGATAATTCGTTCCTTTTCCATTCCCGATGCAAGAATGGTTTCTGGTCACAATTGCAGTCTATAACGCCGAATTGGGTAAGTATTTTGCCGGCGTGGAAACAAGTTTCGCAACAGAACAATCTATCTTCTGACATTTTGCGATTATTGATCCCAAAAGATAACTATTTGAATATTTACAATTCATAGACATAGACAGTATGAGTATCCAAATAATTGTATAATAACAATATGTTTTTAGTACGAACTAGTGTTTTACAAGTCTTACAAATTATCGCCGTTCCTAATTGGCGAATAACGGAGAATAATAGATAAGATAAGATCGGTTCATCGTAAACAATAAACAAAAAACTAGTTAGGAAATTGAATTTTTCTCAACTACATATACTAACATTCGTCACCACTTATTCGCTTTCATTTAGAACATGTTTCAGCTCTAAATAATTTATCTTTCCAGGTGAGGCACACAAGCTGGAATTGGGATTTCGATTATGCAACAGATTTTACGCATAAATTTACAAACCTTGCAATTATTGATCGATTTTGCTCTAAATACACCTCTAGCTTATAAACAGATAATTCCATCAA
This sequence comes from Adinopsis sp. GC000173, assembly GCA_030264715.1. NCBI lineage: Eukaryota > Metazoa > Arthropoda > Insecta > Coleoptera > Staphylinidae > Adinopsis > Adinopsis sp. GC000173. The sequence goes on from JARJDW010003009.1 coordinate 8,066, forward strand.
TTCTATCTTGCATCTTTTCATTAATAAAAAGGATAAAAAGTTTTTGAAACGTCTGTGTGGTCAAAAGTTCGAACCAAACAGTCACAAAGAGTATAAGAGTACCCCAAAGAGTATAAGAGGGAGTACTCCATATGAAAACTTAGGAAACTTAGGCCGGAATACGCCTCGCAGGAGGTGTGCAGGGGGAATGTAGTTCAAGCAAGATGTCACTAATGTCGTCTTTTTAATATAATGCAATATGTTAGAAAAAGATGATCTGATTAACCAATTAAACGAATAAGGATAAAAAATCTTTCTACATGTGATTGGAATGATATGGTTGGAACGCTTATAAAATCACAAAGACTTAAAAAATAAAATTTGTTAATTTTCTTCCTAACAACATATCGTTCTTTCTTTATTTATTTTATTTATTATGATACAATTTGTTACTAAACGATGCCTTCAAAAGGGACGCACCCATGCAGTCACCTGAAGTTAGAATTGTGGCCAACTTCACTCCCAAATATCTTAACGCGGTGTACAAACCACTCAAACACGTGTTTTGTAGATACTGAAATGGCGATCAAAAAGAGGGCAGAAACGGTCGCTCTTGCGAAGGAAGATGAACAGAAGTTTAAGCAGAATGTGCAGTCATTGAAAAAGAAAATTAAGGTATTATTTCGAAGTTAGATATAAAAACACGTTTAAAACCTAACCTCAAATTTTCAGCACGGAGAAGTGGAAGTGGATACGGAGACGAAGACGAAGAAGAAAACTAGAAAAAGGGAGAATCGTGGACTTATTTATCTATCACATTTGCCTCATGGATTTTATGAAGAGGAAATGACGGAGTATTTTACACAGTTTGGCGAAGTTACCAATGCACGAGTTGTACGTTCCAATAAAACTGATAAAAGTAAAGGTTTTGGTTTTGTTGAATTTCGTCTGCCAGAAGTAGCTGATGTGGTTGCAGAGACTATGAATAATTATTTAATGTTCAAACGTCGCATAGAAGGTATATGAAATTTTATAGGTTCCATGTTCATGACTAAATTTGTAATGTTTATAGTGCGCAGTATACCTTTGGAAGAGCAAAAACCTAACTTATTTAATAGGTTCATCAAGAAAAAGATTCCGTATGAAAAGCGCTCCGATGAATTTGTAAAAAAAGCGAATACACATTATGGTGCAGCTAAAACTGCTCAACGCAATGAAGCTAGAAAAAATAAAATTAATAAAATGCTGGCAAAATTGCAAGCTATGGGCATTCAACATCAAGCACAAATCAATGAAATTAAGAGCAAGAAGGATTTAATTGCTGAAAAGGAGGAAACACTGGACGCTTCAATGAATGAAGGTAATTGGCTAGAAGAAGACAAGGAATTAGTTAATACTATAAGTAAAGCCGTAAAAACTAAAAGAGCAAAAAATGTATCACCGAAGAAAGCAGATAAAAATGCAACTCCGACGAAAGATTTAAAAGTCAAGTTACTGAAGGAGAAAATAACTAAAAAACAGGCGACATTAAAACTAGGTGCAAAACAAAAGAAGGCTAAACGCTTAGCTTCACCAAAAGCTAATATTCAAGAAAAGACTAGTAAACCAGCAAAGAAAATCAATAAAAAGGAAGAAAAGCCGATGAGGAATGTAACAGAGACACAAACTAACTTAAAAAAGGAAGTTTTAAAAATTGTCGAGAATGCATCTCCACGTAACGTAAGACTACGTAAAAGAAAAACTAGCAAATCAGAAGAAGCCTCTCAGTCTGAAACTATTGAACCTAAAACGAAAACCGTTAAGACGCAAGAAGCTACTAAAGTGAATGCAATTAAACCTGAGAAGAAATCTAATAAAGTGGAAGAAACACCTCAACCTAAAGCAAATAAACGGACCAAGAAAAATAAATCGAAAGAAACATCTCAATCTGAAGCAACAACTAAACAGACGAAGAAAAATAATAAATCAGCTGAAGCAATTAAACCTAAAAAGGAAGTAGCCAAATCAACAAAATCCAAAAAGGTAGCTGTTAAAGCAGTTGCAAAAAGAAAAAATTCTCCAACGGATCAGAATGGAGTTACAAATAAGATAAAAAACAAAAAAAGTAACTAATTAGATTGGTTCGTATTTGTCTTGACTATATAAAGTAAGCGCTAATATTTAAAAAGTTATAAATATTTGTTAATCCTATGGATTTTCTATATTTCATTAAATATTTAATCCAAAAGTATTTTTATTATTTCACACTCTCTTAACAAGACTGCTTTCTGATGATCAGACGTACGAGACGTACATATCCGATTCGTATCTACGATAGACCCTGCTTTAGTTTGGCTACCACCTCACAGGTAGCGCCAATGCGTAACGCAGCATAATTTAAATTCTTTTTATCAAATTTCAAAGGCTTGTAACTTTTTTATTAATTGAAATACGCACTTGGGGGTGGTTGGAATGGCTTTAGAACACCAAGAAGCACCCAGGTAACAAATTTGAGCGAAATCTATTTTTTGTCAAAAATCGCAAAAATCGTAAGGCTAACCCGGCTAACCCCTTGTCGTTTTTTCGCTCAAAAAATTTTTTTTCAACTTTTTTTTCGATTTTTACAAATTTAACGATGGCATCTCGTAGGGATGCCTAATAATAACAATAATCCCAATTTTCATCTTTCTACGACGTTTAAAAGTGGTCTAAATCGTCCTTTTAAAGTTTTTTACCACTAAAATTTTTTTTTCGATTTTTGAACTTTTAAACACATCATCGTGTTAGGGACCCTAATAGATATTTCTGAGTTAATTTTGAGCCCAATTGTTCCACAATTACCGAAACTACAGCCAAATTTGTTGCAAATTCGTATCTTTTAATGCATAAAACTTATTTATTACATAAAATACGCTCGTAGGAGAGCTGCTATGTGATTAAATTTAGAGTCATATTATTTATCTATTTAATTGCAATGTTTTATTCAATTTATATATACTCTGATTAATAAAATATTGAAAAAAGTTTTTTAAAATTTGAATTATTGAATATAGGCAACTTAATGTACAATGTCTATTGCCTAGCCAAGTTATATAAATCTGATTTATATCCATGCTAAGAGCTGCTATAATTCGGCTATCATCGTGCAGATGGCGCCAATACACAATGTAATGCGCTATAAACATGGAGTAAGAATACATATTTTACCATTGAGTAAAATATAAATATATCCTTTCTGAATGCTTTTATTTTAAAGCCGTTTGATGAGTTGAGTAAAATATGTAGTAATAAAGGTAATAAATGCATTACCAACTTAACGTGACATACCTGCTAAACACCCTAAAAGCACCTTCATCATACAACTGAAACATCTCTGTCAACACGTGGTAATTCAAAACAATTTATTCGCAATGGTAAAACGTTTGAAAAATCGTGGAAATAAAATTAATTTAGTGTTTAATGAAGACGCACGCAGGTATGTGATATTTATACTATTATATCACTTCAATTAATCATTTGCACATTATCTATTAGAGAGTTTCTGACTGGGTTTCGTAAACGCAAACAGCAACGACGAAAAGAAGCAAAGGAAAAATTTGAAAATGATTTGAAACAAGAACGTAAACGATTAAAATTGGAAGCAAAGGAATCATATAAAAAGTTAATTGTATCGCATCGTCCAATACCGGAAGTGGAAAATTTAATAAAAGATGTAAATCATTACGAAGATGAAAATGTGTCTGTGAAAATTTCGACGTTGTACACCAATAATGACTTTATTAGGGCTTCGCGTGAAGTTAGTTTGAATGGATTAGAAACCGTACATGACGGTGATGCTGATGAACCTTTGGACAGTGGAAATGAGATAAAGGGTATGGAGCTGAGACCACCACAAGCGATCAAAAAAATTCATGCTAGAACAGTACTGCCAAAATTCCAAACGGAAAAGGCGTTTAAAAAGACGCTGAAGAAGCAGAACACAAAAAATGTGCAAAAGAGTAAAATATTGCAAAAGAAAAATAAATTGGAGCAAATGAAACAAAAAAAGAAGTCAATGCAAAAGAGAAAGGAGCAGGAAAGGTTGGAGAATAAACGAATGAAAGGTCACAAAAAGCGAAAATCAAATGCCAAAACTAGTTATAAAAATAAATCGGAATAATTATTATTCTAACAAATTCACTTCTTGATTTTCAATTGTTTGATCCCGTATGGACATAAATCGTAGTTTAAACATGTGGCACATTGTGGATTTGTTGGTTTACATACGGTCTGACCAAATCCTACTAGCAAATGATTTACTTCTGACCAAAGTGGTTTGGGAAGAAACTCCTCTAATTGAAATCTGGTTTGTTCTGGCGTTTTCGTTTTCACCCAACCTAAACGGTTGGAGATCCGATGTACATGAGTATCAACACCTGTTAAATTACATGCAATTGAATTTAAATTATTTATCGAATAAAATTTATAATATACCAATTCCAGTTACTTCTTTCCAAGCAGTTTTCATGCATAAATGTGCCATCTTGGGACCAACACCATTTAGTTTACAAAGCTCTTCAACAGTTTTCGGTATATCGCCATCATATTTCTCTTTTAATGTTTGAGTTGTCTTTTTTATGTATTTTACTTTACTCTAAAACATTTGTACATAATATTAGAATGGTGTAAATCTGTAAATATTATTATTATAGAGAAAACTTTTATTGTAGGTGACCTGTGTACAAACGCCTTAAATTGAAAACCTAATAATGGGAGGTATAAACTTCATACATTTATACATAATGTATTTTGTGGTAAAATAAAGTGAAACTTTAATATTACAAAGTTTATTTTGAAATACGGCCCAATCGAAACATATTCAAAAACTTCATTTAAAAAACTGTTTAGTATAAAAAGTGGGAAATTATAAATAGATAAAAACCGAAGTCCAGCTATATGCATTCAGTTAATACCCATTTATTTTGTTTAAAGCGCAACTTTAATTATCATTCTATGATCCCTAACTATACAGAACCATAGTGAAATAAATAAATTTAACCAAATGCCTGTAATAGTAAATAATTTAAATTTCATTCTTTTATGAAAAAAAAGTGTGAGCAATTTATTAATACCCATCATAGTTTTTATCCTGAGATTGACTAAAAGCTGGAATTATGGATATGAAGTGCATAATAAATAAATTATGATCTACATCAAATGTTTGTTACAATAATAATCAAAAGTTAGTGAAAACTATAATTTTTTAGATACTTACTTTCCAAAAACCAACGGGATAGATGATTTTACCCAATTCCTCATCGGTTGTACCTAAAATGTTGTCGACTGTACAACCGTGCGCAACTAATCGTTGCATTGCTGCATGCGTTACTTGATCCTTCGTTTGGCTACTTAACATTAATGACAATAATGCTTGATATCGCTGATCCTAAAATAAATTACTTTTATTTACTACCCCCTGTCGAATGGTAGCAACTCATGCTTGTAAATTAACATACCTTCTCATCTGCTGTATCATCCATGCATTTATCACATCCCATTGAATCCACAGGTGCATCATTGTTTTTACGCATTTCTCGTAGATTTGCTAATATCTGATCAAAGTTTTTCTTCGCAGCATTTAATTTAATATCTTCTTTTTTTAGATCTTCAATATCTTCAATCAGCATTGTAGGTTTCGCATCAATTCCTTCGTTTTCATCCTCCCATTTAGGTTCCTTTTTAATATCTGCGGTTTTAGCCATGGATTCCTTTCCTAATTCTATTGTAGGCTTTATATCCGCATGATCTACATCTTCTTTTTTAATTTTAATCGTATTCTCAGCATCTACTTCTATGTGATTGCGTTTAGTGCGAGTTTTAGTTGTGCTAGTAACAGCTTTTTCGTCGATTTGCTCTTCTTCATCCATGATTTTGCTCGACTTAATGTTTCTTTTGTTTTGCGCTTTTGTTGTGACGATTTTATCATCGCTTTGTTGCTCTGATACATTTATGATATCATTAGTGTCTTCTACTTCATTTGTATTAAATTTTGGATTACTTCTAGTGCTTCTAGTTAACATTTTAGGTTTAGCAACTCTGAATTGATCAAATCTACCTTTTGCCACTTTCTTCTCTTCAATTTCTTTACTTTCTTTATTCTCATCTTTAGTGTTTTTTGTAATTCGCTTCATGATAGAGAAATTACTAATAGATAACTTTGTATTTCGATAAAGTTTAACTGGTTTAAGAACACGCAGCATTAATTATAGGTTAGAATAGTAAATGAACGAAATGAACATAAACGTTGTATTATTAAGATATAATTATTTACATTCTAAAAGTGTTATACTTTCAAATTATATTTAGTTAAGTAAAAATCAATTTACTTTATATTTAACATTGTTTTATAGTAGAAAATAATTTTAAACTTTATATTTCGCGCCAAAGTGCCTGCAAACTACCAATATAGAAAATATAAAAAAAACATTAATAATTTTTCTTTAATCTGCATCATTTGTTGAATATTCTTCTGTGTAATTAACTGTAGTAACCAAATGAAAATATCTAGATGTTGATTTGTAAATAAAGGCACTTGCTATCATCACAATAATTCGAATAATTTAGTTTGGTAAGAATAACCTCGAAACTGACAGTAATGACAGTGACGTTTCTTAATTAACCAAAATTTTCATTTACATTTTTTTCTTACGTTAAATTTTTGTTTTTGTAATGGTCCGAACCGCTCATATTGATAATGCTAGCATAGAATACTTGAAAGAACTGTCTAAAACAGATCCTCTAGCTGTTGGTCTAATACTAGGCCAAGTAAGTATTTTTAATTATTTTCGATTCGTACTATAATGACTGTAACCAACCAACCAACCATATGTATTTTGTTATGTTGTTGTAGCCCTTAGAACATGAAGATTTCATAGTACATTTAACTAAAACACCTGTAAGTGATACTTTAACTTTATCTGATTTTCCGGAAAGCTCATTGTCTGAACATGCAAAAGCTTCAACTAGAATGTTGCCGGGAGGCATGTACGTGCGAGGGATATTCGTTATTACAGCGGATAACATCTTTCAGCCTTTAGCCCAACAAGTGAAATTTTTAATAACGCATGTCCACAATAGATTGAATAATAATACATTAATGTATGGCAATCCACCGTTTCAAGACAAATTAATTATTCACTTCGATCCAACACAAAAACAAGCATCTTGTCGACTGTTTAACATACAAACGGGTGCTTTAAGCAACGTCATATTGAATATATCCCATAATGTTGGATTTATTCGATTAGAATGTTTGTTTGAAATAAATGAAGTGATACCGATTGTTAACACAATATTGCCATTAAAAACACAACTAAAAGTATATTAATAAAACAATTTCATTTAATTCTATGTATAAATTATGTATTATCTTTTAGTACATTATTTCCACTATTAATTCATGTCTGCAAAGCGCTGTGTATTTATTCGATGGAAAATTACCGAAGAATAGCGATGAGATCAAGAGCAAGAGGCAAGTGGCAAGTACCACAAAAGCGGAAGAAAGCGATAGAGCGATGATGGTTAATATATTGCTGCCCTCTGTATGTATTTTACTACATAATTATTATTAAGTATATATAAGTACCTTTTCTTTTAGAATTGCACGTCTGGCGTTTATTCCACTGACATACTTGATACAATCGGTATTCTTAGAATAGCTGGTTTACTTGCTTGCAATATTTGGATGCATCCATCTGCAACATTTGGAAGAGCTGCCGAAGCGGTCAAGGAAGACATATGTAGAAGTTTAATAACACGATTAGGAATGCATTTCGATTCTTTAACGGAAGGTGAACGCGGACAATTTTATGGTTAGCAACTTACTTAAAAATAATACAGAGTAAATTTATCTGAAATGTAAACAAACACTTACCTACCCTAATCGTTTACATTTCAACAAAACAAGGCAGTTATTGAAATGTATATTTTCTATGTAATCAAATATCGTTTTAGAATCGAGTAGCGTGCATGAACCTCCACGTCGAGTATTAATACCAATACCGTACAAAGGAATGATGTTCTCCGATTACTTATTCCCTGGCGAAGGTCCTCAAGAAACTTTAGTATCGTTTCAGGATGTCTTAGATATAACTATTACGAATCGGATTGATATTAAAGATATGGAAAAGCAAGCTGGTAAATTAACACTAACGAACTACCACTTCATATCCGCATGTCTAATCGGCCTATTTTCAGATTTAACTGATTTTTATGAACGCGAGGATGTTGCATCGCCCCAACCACTCCTACACGACGAAGTTAAACAATCTAACAAACATATTTATATTGCTGGTGCCGTTGTTGCAGTTCTTGTTTTAATTGTGTCACTCTTAATACACTATTTACGAAGTGATAATTAAATTTTTATATGACATTAATAAATTGCACTTAAAAAAAAAGAGTAATATTTTATGAAAAATGTTTAACTGTAATTCATGATTATCAATAAAGGAAATGGTATAGAACAGAGTTTCGGTTATTCATCAAACAATACAAAAAAGGTGCTAAATAGTGGAATTTTCAAGACACTTTTCAGTGCACCTAAATTGTGCCATTCTAAATTGTTATGTATTATTAGTTGTATTTGCATTTTGAAAAGTCCATCTCAGGATGTTGTTCCATAAATCTGAAAAGAAAAACATAGTATCATTAGAATAATGTAATATGTAGTACCGATTTCATAAATTAAATATGCTGCGCAATTGACGTCGTCATGGAATTTATAAACAAAGCAACGAACAAAATTATTTTGAATTGCGAAAAATCGCAATTTAAATGGAATTAATACAATAAAAACGTGGTGACATTTCATAGTTAGTTTATTGTATAGTATTTCGAAAATCGGTTCGAGCAAATTTTATATAAAATGCAGGTTTGAATTCTTTATATTCAGGGCCGGATTAGAGTTGTTTGGTAATCAAATTATGGTAAATTGGCAAATTAACCATAAAGAAAACTGTTATAATCATTACACTGTGCCTGAATTGAATACCCTTTTTTTCTGGCAAACAAGGCATCCAGTTGATAAGCATAATTCGGGTGCGCTGAATTCAATGGCGCAAAATGGTTTGTGCTATTGTTTTTAATTATAAATTATTGTAACCAAGGTTTAATCAGTTCCAATAGCTTGACCCGGGCCTGTTCATATTATTATTCTATCACCATAAACCGTTATCATTTAAATATTTTTTGAGGTAATTTTTAAAATAATGTAAAAAAAACTTATTACCAATAACTACTTTGAAGTTAATGTTATGCTAATTTCGCAATGCATATATTTATTCTATGCATTATAGTTAAAGATCACATTCTACGAGAATCTTTTTTTGCAAATACGGACAAAATTATGACGGAAATTAAGCAATTCGAAATTTACACATACCTTTTGATAACATCCTGTTTTTTCTGCTCGTCGCTAGTTGGCAGGCCCATTTCCTTTTGCCGCTGATCGTACATCATCTTCTCAACCAGGCCGCGCGTCTCGCCATCCAGATCGCTCAGTTTCGATGGTTCTGGATTGATTTTTCGCGTACTAATTTCCGGATCGGAGGCGACCAGCTTCGACCACCAATTCATTTTGTTCACCTTTTCTAGATTGAATAGTAATGATTTGCCATCTTCGATTACCCACGTGGATTCCTCCAATTTGATCTCATGTGGAAAATCATCGTCTATAATTGGATCATGACCTTTAATGCCGCATTTGAGATGACGCTTCGTTAGATTCACCACGACGTCCTTTTGTTTCGCGCGAAAATTAGCATTTAATGGAACACGTAACTGCAAGCAATATAAGCAATACATAATATAATAAAACACAAATAATGCATCAGAAATTAAAGTGAATCAATCAATAAACGAGAAGTTACAGGAAGGAATTAATGCATTCATCCTTAAACAGCACGTAATTGCACCATAAATTGCTATTTTAAGCATTTTTTATTGCTTTTGCTTTCTGTGCGAAGGCTTTTATTATTATTATTATTACACGTAAAAAAATTCGTGCATTTGAAAATGTGTGTGTAGTAATCTCAATAACGCTCTCAAAAAATCAATACTCGGTAAAAAATTTTGCAATATGCAATCTATGAAGGTTGATTAAATGTGATGTGAATGAATGAGCGCCGCGCCGAGAGAGTCAATGATTATTTTTGTGTTGTTGTTAAAAAATCATTGACATCTTCAGCGCGCGCGCCAGCCGCACACAATAGCTAGCTAGTTTTCATTCAAACCTTGACCCATTATAATTTGAAATAAAAAAAAACATGCCAATAAATAAATTTCCTTAAAAAAATGAACGGCGACGTTTGTATGTATGTATGTATGCGCTGTGCTGTGCATCAATAATAAACAAAGTTATTTAACTATGTTAGGAGATAATTGGCTTGGTAAGAACACAAAATAATGTAATTTTCAATAATCAACTATTAATTGTATGGAAACGTTCAGTGGCGTAACTACAGGGTTATGACAGGGCCTGTGTTCTAGATTCAAGACCTCTCACTTAACACAATTGACAACACGTTTTGAGTCGCCTCGCTTAACGCGATTATAGCTATCTCCCGCTTAACAGGATCCGCGATTTCTCCCCTATTGCTATTTGCAATGCCTCGCTTAAGACGGTGATACCATTTGAATTTCCCCTCTCTTGATGTCTCAATGTAAATCAGATGGGAAAAATAGCGTTCGCTTTTGAAAGATTTTGCGCTGATTAGTAAAGATATCAATTTCTTTCAAAAAATAAAATAAAGTGCAATATCATACGCAGGCTGCTACAAAGAAGTTTTTTTTAGAAAAAAAAAAGATAAATAAATATAATATGGTACAGCCTTAACGTAACTGACAATGCCTCGCATCTCTCATTTTCTACAATCCGGACTCTTTTAGGAGCACATGCTACAAACATTGTGTGCCAGCCAGTAAATCACACGTGACTATTGCATAAAAAATTATTAATTGCGTTTTAATTCAATTAAGAACGAAACAACGATGAGTAAATTATTACACTACTATACAGAATTTGATTAATGATGTATTTGAATGTAAAAAAAGGATAAGATTTATTGAAGTAAAGTGAGCCGATACGACGATACGTGCGCGCATAGCGCATTCAGTGTGTCGCAATCGTATTAATAATAATGAAATAAAATCACGATGACTACTAATATATTATATCTGAGGCTGTGATTTTGCGTAAGAATTGACGTCGTTTCATATACCCTTGTACAATTAGGAAGCAATCGCAAATCAACCAACTCTATACTCATTCGAGTATAGGTAGGTAGGTAAGTGATATTATAGATGCAGAAATTATCAATTAAATTATTAATTGTGCAAAATCGTTTTGTAATATAATAAGAGTATAAAATCCGGGTTAAATCGTGACCAAGGTCGATTCGATATACAAGGTGTCCCAATAAAGCACGACAAATCAAATGGTTTGTTGCAATTTGCGCGCTGTCTAGCTGGCTGAAACAAATGCAACTTTCTTATTTTCTAATAAATTATGGCAATGATTAATTGTCATTATTATTATTATACATTATAATAAAATGGAATAAATTTAAAGCAAATTTATACTGTAATGTATATGTACTTGCACTTGTACTGTACTGGCGATATTATTTCATTAAAAAACCAGCAATAACAAAAAGATTCCTTCCTGTTTCATGGCCAATGAGGATTATTAAGTGAAATTATAATAAATTTTTATTTTCTATATGCAATAAGTTGATGTGTATGTATGTGTGTGTGTGTTAATAATCTACAAAGTAGCAATTACACAAAATTAAAATGAAATTACAACGCGGAATCTTCTTTGTGTTCATTGAAGGTTTTTCTTTGCAATATGATGTATGTGTGTGTGTGTGTCAGTGCTGCTGGATTGTATGTAACACATGTATGTATGTAGTACATAGGTATATGTGAGTACCAAAAGACGGTTTCCTAACACGATGAATGAATGGGTAGGTAAACAGTGGTGCAACTTTCAAAATGTATGTCCAATTCTTACATCGTAGATGAAATAACACNATTAAAAGTAATGATGTATTGGCTAGTACAAAAAAGCAAATAAACTTGAGCTACTGTTTATGCATTCTATTTATTTGGTATATATTATGTAAAAACCGGCATACAAGGCGTGTCGGAAAGGTGCAAATGTTGGTTCATATATTAGGGTGCGTATTCTAAGTCGAAGATAAAAAGTGAAAATCTAATAATTAGACGTACCCGAATTTTCGGAATTTAACTGACTTTTGTCTTACTTTGTCACATATTTTGCTTTTGTATGTTTATGAAAATAGTGTGGGGTTGCTATCACCTGCTAAAGAATCATCACAAGTTATGATTTTATATCTCTCTATGCAAAAGGTCACATGCAAAATCGACGCAAACATAGACGCAAGAGCCAACATTAAATTAGACATATGATGCCAATTTCAAAATCTTTCAATGTAAATAAAAATATAAACATTTGTTTATGCACAAACTAAAATTTTCGAACACGCTTGACACTCTTTCATTTTGCCAGACTGAGTCACACACATAAACACAGCAACTCGCGGCCGGACTGCGTATTTCCTTAAAAGTCATTGAAAAGCGTTGTTGAAGATTAATCTCAACTTATCAATGCTGTGCACTAAGTCACAACAAGACGCAGCCGCAACAAACTGATATAGTTAATTAAAAATTGCTGTCCTCTATTGTAAAAGGTGTCCTATAAGCAAAAAGAACATACTCAAAAATCCAAGTACGTCTTATACGCCGGTTTCACAGTATATTTTGCAATACTTTGCAGAGATTAATTGTTGTTGAATTGTAAAATTAGCATCTAAACACATTGCGATTTTTAACAACAATGAGATGCAATCAACGTATTAAAACACAAATACACAATGACTTTTTACGCTTTATTGTATTATAGTAGCGCCCCTGAATTGAAATCGTTGCATTGCATAGTGTTTTAATTTTTTTGCGAAAGCATCCTTCAAATTATTCATAATATATGCAGCACACACGAAAATTTATTAATGCAACAACGATACGGTACGGTGGTACGGCATACAATTTCATTGTCAAGAATTCGCGGTCAATGTAACAGCAAGCAGCACAGCGCAGCGACGACGATATTTTGTAAAATAATTTCCATCGATTATCATTATTATTATTTTTGATATTTCGCAAGTATTAGTTTTTTTTTGTTTTTTTTTTTCTTTGATGAGACATCCCGCATACTAAACATTCCAATGACCATAATAATAATAGCTCTGCTAATGACCATCAAAAATCCCCTCTTGCTTCTGCTGCCGAACATCGAAATTCGAAAAAAGCACACGTCCAGCGCGTATAGTCACACAAGAGGGATATATTACAAAATTACTATTTTTTTTTCTAAATAGTTTTTAGTTTGTGAGTGCATATGTTATGATATGTCAAGACTATGAATGTAAGTAATTAAATTCGCTTGCCATATATTGTCATATATTTCGTCTTGTTATTGTTTCATAAGTTGTCGGTTTTTTTGCTAAAGTATAGTAATGATTAGAAATTTTTTGTGTATTAAACTACTAGTAAGACATTATTATGTAAGAAAACACACACACACACCGTCATTTTGTTCCTTTTTACGGCATGTAATAGAAATAAGGTTTTGTTTACGTAAAATGTGTCATTATTACAATTATGTCGGTCATTTTGTTGTTGCTTGGAAACTAGATTAACTCATATAATAATAATTTTGCCAAGCGATATTACGTTTAATATGGAAATAATTTATTCCTATTTTGGCTTGAACATGTGCTAGTTTAGCGCGTTTGTTGTTATTTTATATGATTGTGAAATTAATATATAGGTTATGTTTATATTACTGATTGTGCGTGGATCAAAATTAACTAAACACTACTATAACTGACGATATCATTAGTAATGTGAAAATAGCTTAAATTTGGTGTATTTGACGTATTTCAAAATGTTGTCGTAAATGTGGTGATTTTATTGTTAACTATTTTATAAGGTCTGTTAGAAAGATCTATTCGATTTTAGTATTGAACTAAAATAATTTTTGTGTTATATATAAGCATTTTAGAGGCAAATTTAATTATTTAGATAAACATGGACTGATTTTATGTTTAATGGTGCAATATCAAAAATTTCTTGTAATTACTTGTATAATTAATGCAGAGATATATTGTTCACCTTTTAAGAAGTAAAGTCTTACGCATTTATTTTCTGGAAATACTTGAATTTCAAAATCTCAATCAGATCCTGTATTCGTCATTAGTCCTTCGTTATTGGCCAACATTGCAATTTCTAGAAGATTATAACTGGAGAGAAAATATATAAATACTTCTACCAATTCATCTATCTGTCTATCTGTGCGTAATTAACCTATAGCGTTTGTATTTAGAGCGATTTTAGTCGCTGGAAGGTAGTTTTTACAATTTATGTAAAAAGCCTATTGGCGCATTATATAATTTATTTCTCTTACCAATGTAGTAGTATGATAACTGCCAGGCACATTTAGATAGTGTTGATTTTAAAAACCACACTAGTGCTTCCACCAAACGATATCTTAATTAAGAAAAATGCATATACATATATGATGAATGCCATCGGCTAGGAATTGTTATTATTAAACATTCTGCATAAATAAACAGTCGTTATTTGAACATAATAAATTTCAAATATGCGTTTGCCGTTAAAAAATCAATTAATTGACAGCTTAAAATAAGGCAATTAACGTAATTTATAACTGTTACTTTACTGAATTTAAAATAGATACTGATTTGTAAAAATGAACTTGAATGAACATATAAGTGTGTGTGGACGTGAACTTATTCACGTAAATATTTTATGAAAGTACACACAACACATACAACATTTACCTATTACCTGTTCTGTAGAAAAATTATCGCTTTAATTAAACATTCAATTTATTGTCGTCGAATCTGTAAGCGAAAAAAAATCTACCCTAAAGGCTGTTACTATGTTGATAAATAAACACACAACACTGTGTTTATAAAATGCAAATTTTATATATTTTCAATAATTGCATAATGTTTTTACACATCAATTAATTTCATTGCAAATATTTCCAATAATTACATTCCTAATGTAATAATTAAGCATCTTATCATTTATCACGCTGATAAAGGTATTTAATATCTTAATTAGAAAACGTTTGCATGTTTTAGTCAAATGTTGCAATTAAAATGTTGATTAGAACATTAATAAAAAGAATCTCTTCTCTTTATCGGAATGATTAATATTAAGGTATGTCTTGTATGTATGTGTTTATACTATAACTTTAATAATATTTATTTAGATTACTGTACTTATTAGAAATTGTGTAATTTTAAATATGATTAAACAATTGACTCATCCATCTAGTGATTATAATCAGTTTATTTAATTACTTATTATTAATTTACTGATGCTAATTACTGTTATTATTCATTAGGAGCATATATAATTATATTGATATTTTAGATAAATTTTTCCACTTTTGCAATTTATTTATTAGCAATTTTTCTATTACTGGTTCTTAGAAAACAAACAAATATTAGCATAATAGCATTCAAAGTGTTAGATTAGAAAAATATGGAAATTTCAACAGCAACAACAATAACAATAATAAATATTTAATATAAACGTTGTCAATTTTTTTATTGAATGAATGTAAATATAAACATTTATTTAATAAAAAATAAGATTAATAATTTCACAATAATAATATCAAATCTAATCTAATCACACTGCTGCTGCTTTAAATTTATATTTCTTAATTCATGAATATTCATTCGTATTATTAAATAAATTTTTTCGCTGGCGCCAAAATTCTCATTTTACAAATGATTAATAAAACTGACCTATATTGAAGGATAGAAAAAAATGGTGTGAAGCGATTAATGAATAATTTATTACTATACTACTATTTATTGATAAATACACACGCAACTGAAACGCATATATAGGTGTATGATTAATAGAAATTCTTAAAATCAGACAGAATTATGTCTTATTATCATCATTATACAAATAAATTTTGTATGGAAGGACAATGACAATATGTATGTATCGTATATGTGTGTGTTATTCAATTTGAAACAATCAACGAGCGCGATCGACCTTCTTAAAAATTTTTATTGCACATTTATTTTTTTCTTCAAAATGAATTGAATTGAATGCTATACAATTTCATTTAACAATCTGGTAATTGTATTCAATTTATAATACGATAATGATGCATTTAAATAAATGTTGATTAATTGTATTATTAACGATATAACAATATTATTTAATATTGGTGAGATATTTTTTTTTATTAAACATTAACAATGAGAGAATTTCGTTTATGTGTTAAGCAATGCCAGCAGTTAGTAATTACAAGAAATGTAATTTAACTTAGGTACTTAAGTAATTAATTTTATGATTATTTTTTTAAATAAAAAAGTCGTTTTCAATAATTCCATAATCTCTTATTAGCATTTAACAAGTGATAAAAATCTTATAATGAATATACCTTCATAAAATTTATTAATATCTTGCTTATCAAACAATTATAATATTTAATTTACAAATGATTCTTCAATACATCTCTAGCGCAAAGAACATCCAATATAAAATAATATTAATTAAGCATATTATCATTGGCAGCAGTGTCGGACAAGCCATTATTTGTGTTTTTTGTTGATTTTTTACAACTTTTTCGCTGTTTTTCACTGTTTTATTTGCTACTTTTGGATGTTTTTTTACAACTTTTGTGTTTTTTTACAGTTTTAAAAACTTTTTCATGGTTTTCGTTGTTTTATATATATCAATATATGTTTTTAGCATTTTCCCGTTCTTTTTAAGCTGGAAATGAAAAGAAAAATACAAAATGAGGCGTACATATTTGCCCATTTTTTTCTATTGGTTAATCCGGCCCTGATTGAGATGAAATAGAAATTGACATAAAGTTTTTATAAAATATTTGCACATATTTGTGCACGATAAATATCATATATAGTATGTATGTTGTTGGAAATCGATATTTTTACGATACTTCCAAGTACAAAACATTGGCAATACAACAAAAGTGCACACAACACGACGGATTCACTTCACCTGTCAAATGTTAAAAATGCAAAAATAAATTTCGAAAATAAATA
>JARJDW010003010.1:0-16636 GCA_030264715.1 Adinopsis sp. GC000173
TATTAATTTATCATTGGTTTACATTCAATTGAAGTCGGCTGTTTATATTCGTTAATGAAATTAGCAACGATTACATAGAGTAAGTATATGATATTGCGTGATGGCGTATTTCCCTCCAAGCGACATTATAAGACAATATACACTCGCACACACACACACCATCGTTTTTATATTTCATTTTATCGTCTCGCAGTCGCACAACTCGTAAAACGCCCGGAATGATGTCAAAATGATAATTAATAAGCGACGGTTAAATAAATAGAATTATAAATGCATGCGCGCGCGCGCGCTTAATTATAAAATAATGTTTCAATTAGATTCAATCGAATCGTTTCGATTGTTCTAAATAACACAATCAATTTTATTATTAGTTGATGAGAAATCATTTCCTAGTCTAGAAATTGCACAAATTTAAATCGCCTCGCATCGACGCCCCGATTACCATATATCGTACAATAATACAAAGTGCATTATTGATGATAGTAATAATGAATTTGCCCATTATTATTATTATTATATCTCCCTCGTAACGTAACCATGGGCATTTAAATTGGTTGGCCGAGGAGGCAAATTTAGCGCGCGGCCGCACCAATTAGCCGTTTCGATGTCATTATTAATTCATTCTCACCGATCTGCGTTAACCTACTAACAAAAAAATAAAAAAGAAGCGCGCAGCCGAGCCGAGCCTCCTCACACATTTTTTTCCATCATCATTATTATTATTATTATTTAATGTGCTCTCAAAATTTATATAATTATTAGAATGTTACTTAACGTCGTTAATTAGTCGACGCATTTCCAACGTCTTCGCTCCAATCTTAATTGCGCATTTGTTTCCTTTTTATTAATTGAATTATCAACAACAATGCGAGAGTATAATATAAGTACAATACGAAGAGTACAAACAGTGCTACCGTGATAATTGTTGCGCTACAATGGGCGTAAATAACCTCATGTTGGTGTAGCCTAAAACTTAATTGCAGATTTGTTTCTTCCTAAGCTAAAATATTAATTGAATTATCAACAACAATGCGAGAATATAATACAAGTAGGAAGTAGTATGGTGTAGATAAAGTTGCAGTTTTAATAAACGCCATCTAGTACCATACGAGGATCAGGATGGGTACCACGCATGTACATTATAGGTAGAATGTTTTATGTATTCATGGCCCGCTAAATTCTTCAAAAAACAAGAAACTTATATATTTATTTATTGGTATGTTACTTAACGTTATTAATTAATCGACGCTTTTCCAAAGTCTCTAATCTTATTTGCGCGCTTGTTTCCTCTTAAGAGAAAACATTAATTGAATTATCAACAACAATCCAAGAGTATAATGGGAGTAGGAAGAGTAGTGTGCTATCGCTACAATCTCATGGTGGTGCGTAGACAAAGTTGCATATTTAATAAACGCCATCTAGCACCAATACGAGGATGTGTGTCTTTTTAAACAGAAGCACCATCGGGTCTGGAGACTAAGTACTTATTATAGGACCTACGTATGTACATTACAGGTGACATGTTGTATGCAATCAAGGCCGTCTAAATTAAAAAAAAGGAATTTATGTAATTAAAGAATGTTACTGAAAATTGTTGTCTCCAATCTTAATTACAGATTTGTTTCTTTCTAAGCTAAAATGTTAATTGAACTATCAACAATCTGCTACTACCGTAATACTTATATAATATCATTGTAGTGTAGATAAAGTTGTCTATTCAATAAACGCCATCTAGTATAAGAAGAGGATATGTCGCTTTTGGTACAGTAGTATCATCAAAGTTATTCATACTTGTACTTATATTGTACGACCCACGTATCTACGTACATATATTATACAATGTTTCATTTTCATGGTTCTGCCTAAATTTTTAAGAAAAAAAAAACTTCTACAATTAATCATGCACGCGTAAAACCATAAAACCCGGCCTGGTTCGTATTATAACCCAATAAAAATCGAAAATGCGTTTGTTCCAATTAAATCGCGCCGGGGCCCCGCGATGCCGATGATGATGATGATGATGATTAATTAATTGCACACGCACACCATATGCATGGCGGAGCCGTCGTGCGCACGCTGTACAATGTTAATTGTCGCGTACAATACGACAATAAAAAGCGAAGCGAAGAGACGGCGAGGCAATAATAGAACAGAACAACGCGCGCGCAAAATGAATGAAATGCAATTGAATGAAATTCGAGTTAGTAGTTCATATTTGCACTTTAAGCTAACTGTTAAACGTCATACTGTGTGGTACCGTGTGTATATGTGTGTGTGTACATGGATGAATATGATGATGGGGTGATGTTTGTGTGTATGCGATGCCAGCCAGCCAGCCAGCCAACTAATTCATTGTGCGATGGTCAAAGTAGTTCAAATTGCTTTTTTGCTCCACATTTCATAGTCGTCAGTCTTTTTTGTTCTTTGCATTTGCGTAATCCTACTTTTTTGACAACTTTTAAATTTATGTGCCAAACAGGGCCTAATTTGATCGTCGGCAAAGTAATATGGGAGAGTGGGGAAATTCCACACCCCCTAAAAGTAATTGTTTATTTTTCTTAAAATAAATAATTAATAACGAATAAATTACAACTAATGTACAATACATGAAGAAGCAACTAATATACCATCAAAATGAATGTAAAAAAATTCCGAATTAAAGTAATTCAGTATCAAAAAGTCAAAAAAGACGCAGAAATCATGAAAAAAGCAAAATATTGTAAATTCGTCGTAAAATATATAAGATTTGCATTTGTAATTATCAGAGTTGTCCTGTAAACTGCATTTCGTAAGGACCATCCCAAACACAATTAAAATCTAAACCATCATTCGTTGCCTTTTTCAAATTCATGTCAAATTAAGCTAGGAACGTCATTAACCCGTTGGACAAATTTTATTTCAAGAAGATGTGAATGGCAATCTTGTGAAAATGGTATCTTAAAATATTCAGCAATATACAGCAGAATTCCTCTTTGTATATAGATTATCAGATCCGGAATTAATTATTATATATATAAAAAATAATTTGGCTTCATTTTTATGCGGCTTTCAGTGATAACAGAAAACACGAAATATTATATCTAAGGGCTGTTAATCGTTATCTTGTAGTAATGTTAGTTTACACAATGTTCGCAAGGCACTGATACGTTTTCACGATCTCTACACCTAATTGTTTTTGAGATAGACAAGATTACGGCATTAAATTCACATTGGAGTAACTGAAACGCTGCTTATTTGCATAGTTTGCATAACGTCAGCTTCGCAACACAGCTTTAGAGTACATACATAGATAGAGTAATGTGCACCACCCAGGACATAAAATTGTGATGATATTTGACCCATCGATACAACTACTTCGGGCAAAATTGCGAAATTACCAGCCGGCCGGCCGTTTTGAACTCCTTTGATTCATTTCTTTTTTTTTAGTGCAAACAAATTTTCACTCCACATTTTTTCTTCTCTACACTCGTCATATACAATACATACATATATTTTGGTCCCGTTGTGCTTGCTATTTTATATAATATTAAGAAAATTTGTAATAAAAAAATAAAATTTGCATAAAATATGTGAAATGTGAAAATAAAAGAAGCAAAAAAAACTACAAATCCGGATATTTTCTAATAACGATTAGATTTTCAGATCAATTTTCATGCGTTTTTCATCAATATTATTGCCCACCACTGCTCTAGAGTATTACATATAATAATGTGAACAGCCCAAGACAAGCAATTGTGATGATATTTGACACATCGACACAACTACTTCGGGCAAAATTGCGAAATTACCAGCCGGCCGGCCGTTTTGAATTCTTTTTGATTCATTTCTTTTTTTTTAGTGCGAACAAATTTTCGCTCCACATTTTTTCTTCTCTATACTCGTATTTTGGTCGCGCTGTGCTTGCTGCTGCTGCTGCTTTTTTTCACTCATAGTTCGAAGGCATAATAACAATTAATTAGCGCATATTATTATACATATGTGAAAAGATTGTACAGTTAGTATTTATACCGAAATATAATTAATCTAACATTATAAAAATTCGAACAGCTACACACACACACATAGATAGACACACACACTCTACTCTCTATACTAGATAAAATATATATATATATATTTTTCATCATCATCATCTCAACCTCTCTTAATTTCGCTGCCAGCTGTTTTTTATCGATCGATCGATACTCTATAATAAAAAAAAGAAAGAAACAGAGAACGAACGAAGCAAACGACGGGCAAACTAGTAAATTTTTCATCATCATCGGCGAACGGACCGATACACAAAAAATTATGTCACAAAATTTGCATAAATTTTATTAGAGTTAGATGATGGCTTTGGTTTTATTTTAGTTTTTTTATTAATTGTCGCCCGATATGCACCAAGCAACAAGAATCGAAACGAATTTTTATCGGGTGAGATAATTAATTACACATCAAGAAAATTCCATAGTTTTATCCACAAAATTTTGTATTACTGATATGCAAGCAATCATTCAATCATACAAATCTTAAAAATTTTATTTATATTTATAGACAGATTTTCATCAGTGAGATAATGAATAACGTAAAGAAAATTAGATAGTTTTTCTCTAATACAATAAAATTTGCACGAATGTTATTAGTTAATTAGTTGGCTTTGGTTTATTTAATAAATGTCGCCAAAATGCAGCAGGCAAATATTCAAGCACAACATTGTAAATATTTTAGTTGGCTTTGGTTTTTATTAAGGGTCGCCGATACGAACACAACCATTCAAATCCCATGAATCAAGAAAATTGTATTTACACAGATTTTTATCAGTGAGATAATAAATTACGTAAAGAAAACCAGATGGTTTTTCTCATAAAATCTGCACGAATGTTATTAGTTAGTTAATTAGTTGGCTTTGGTTTATTTTAAATTGTCGCCGACATTCAGGCAACCATGCAAAATCACAAGAATTAAGTAAAACTTATTTATATTTGCTTTTATCTTATTAGCGATAAGATACACACAAGAGGAACACAGAAAAATGCAAAAGATTTAATAAACTAAAAATTGTGAAAAAACGCGACGGAAACAAAAATGTAAATATAAATAATACGTGAAAAAAAAACAATTAATTTAAAGAAGAAATTAAAAAACAAACAAAAAACGCACAGAAAACATGAATATGTAAAAAAGTGGAATAAAAATGAAAAACACGGGCAAATGTAAGTAAATATGAAGACAGATATACTAAAAATCTAACAAAATTAACATCCATGTCTAAAATAATAAATAAATAAAATTTTATCTGCCTTCTTTTAATAGTACCCGAAGAAGTGATTTAAAAAATCAATATCTCATTGCATTACAACACTCTTCTAGTTATAGACTATTTAAACTATATAAAAATTTAACATACGGTTTCGGCAATATTTGAATTTTAAAAATAAATCATTTACTCTACCCTTAATCAAATCGCCATTTATTATTGATGCAAACAATGTGATATAAACCTAAAAAAACGATTTCCTATGCATGACACGATATATATAATACAAAAAGCGACTAAAAATTCAAGGCCAAAGATTCTTTAAACAGTTAACCTTAAAATAGCAATAGCATTTTAAGCGAGCGCAAAATCAGTTCACAACAACAGTAGTATAGCTATCTATATAGTGTACTAGTATCACTCGTCCGAATTTTGCAAAATATTTTAAAATTCAATGAAGCAACACAACGAGGAGAAGAAGAAGAGAGAGAAAAAAATGCTTTTAATGAACTCAAAGTGTGTTAGATTATCGACACACACACACACACACACACACACAAACTTGTTTCAACAAAAATTGATTATACATATATGAGAGATGCGCGCGCGAGCAACATAAGTTGATGGTGATGATGGTAGTATAGGTAAAATGCATCGAATCCATTCGAATTTCAAAAATAAAAAACTAGTTTTCCTTACGTAATTAATTATCTCACCGAGATAAATATCAGTATATGTATGTGTGTATGTGTGTGTGTGTGGATAAATGTAAATAAATTTTCTTCTTCGATGCCTGCGCGCATTGCAGCAAACCAAAGCGAATGAAACTTAAATTTTGTGACATAATTTTTATGGAAACGAAACTAGTTTTCTTTGCGTAATTAATTATCATCGCACAGATAAAAATCGGCGTATAAATATAAATAAATTTTCTTCGATTAGAATCAAACTACCTAATATAATTTATACCTATAAATTTTGTGTAAAAACACATAAAATGAGTAACACACTGTGGGCAGTATTACTATAAAATTCGTATCATAACACGTATGTTCAGCCTAACGCAATTTACAACTTTTTGCAAAAATAGTAAAAGCAGGGGAAAATGTACCAAAAAAATGTTGAAAAAATTTGCAACAAACGTACAAGTACAAGAAAGCAGGAAAATAATGCAAAATCTTAAAAAGAACAGTAAAAAATTCACAAAACTCACAAGAAAAGTTGTAAATAAGTGCGAAAAATGACAAAAAGTACAAAAAGAATAGTAGAAGAAAAACAGTAACAATAAAAAAGTTAAGAAAGTGGGAATTTTATCAGACCACCTATGTATATCGATTTCATTTGCCATCAATTCAATATTTGATCGACAAACCATCCCCAAGCGAAATATTTGGGTGCGCATCTGTACCAGTTGTATTTCAGAAATAATCAATTATGTTTCTATTGTTATATTATATTATATTATTGTAAGATACATATACAGTGTGTCCCCGGATCGACTTCACTATAGGTATTTTGGAGTCTAGTTTTGCCCGAAATGGCACTTTACCTGAACATAAAAGTCAATTTTTTTGATTTTGTCAAAGTGTTCCGATAATTGAGAAATTTTGCATATATGCATAATTTTATATTTTAAACAACTTATTTTATTAACATTTTGTTGTATTATTGGCTAAAATAGGACTTTACCTAAACATAAATTCACTTTTCTCCCATTATCAAGCCCCCCTTAAATTTTAAAAAAGTGAAAATATGCTTAAAATTCATTTCAAACCAAGCAGGGGTTGATTTCAAAATCTCAAAACTAAACTCTAAAATTTTTGAACAATTATGACACACTGTATACACCTAAAATCTGCAATCCGCATTTGATTATTCTAAAATATACATGTATGTGATACTTTCTGAAAATAAATTAACGCATTCCCAAATATCTGCAGAGAAAAATAATCATAACTCGTTTTTACATACTTGTTGAACCAACCTGGTATCTATACTACGTGTATGCAACTTTGTGTGCACATTAAGCCTGCTACTGCTAACTATACCACATTAGATTTGGCGTATAGAAAAAATAAAAGAAATGAATCAATTACGTGAATCAGACAATTTGAAACAAGCAATTTCATCAAAATAATAACAACAATTACCACAAAAACAGGAAAAAATTGCAATAACCATCATTATTACATGTGTAACGCTTTTTGTAGTCATTTAGCGTAATGTAGACAACTTTACAGGCACGCGCACAAAAAATATTCGCATTAGTTATTTATACAACTCGCAAAGCGTTTGTGGTTTACGCTAATCATGGCCGTTTATACAAGCAACAAAAAAATGGTTAGTTATTTATGCAACTTGCAAAGCATTTGTTTTTGTATTTTCGAGGTCGTGGCAGCGAAAAATATACCTGCGCCTGTTGGTAATCGGACACATGGCGATAATATGTGCGAATTGCGTCCGTGACGAACGAACGAACGATTTCTTTTGGCTTCTTCTTCGTCGTCGTCTTCGCGATGCCGGAACAATTTAGTTTATGTATATGTGTGTGCGCATGTGAGTGTGTGTGTGAATCAATGAATGATTTCTTCCACCCAAGAGAACAAGAAAGAGAAAGAGAGTGAGAGAGAGCGAGATGCCAGTCGTCGGAATGACTGACCGACCGTGTGGCCCGCCGACGTCATCATCATCACCTCAAAGAGAGGAAGAGGAATCTGTGACAGTGGCCTAGATTTTTCGCTGCGAAGACACACACACACACACACACACAAGGTACATCAAGAAGAAGTGGAGGGAAAAGCGGGGAGAGCCAAGACGTTGTGTATGCGAGTGTGTGTTTTACGCACGCATTACAACAACGTTTTATTATTCAATTGTCCGGTGCACCTTTTGCCTGCTTAATGCTTTAAGGTTAATGGCGAAAAATGATTGGGTGTTTAATCAATTATCGTTGTTGCGTGCACGAATTACCACTATATGTATACACATATTCTTCAGCAACATTTACATATTAATAAACTTCTAAAAAATAAGCAACAACATTTGCATCAAAACAATTGTAATCATTATTTACATAGGCAACACCCCATACACATCGCATCGTAAATTAATTGTTACGTACAGATCGATCTCACGATGAAGACCAACATTTACATGCACTAACTCCCTTAAAACTATAGGCAACAGGATTTACATAAAAAACAATTGTAATAATCATTTATATAGGCAACTCAAAACACATCGTGTAATTGTATTAACTGTGTTAGGGCACATATCGCCATAAATATATCAACAAATTGATCTAACGATAAAGTCGACAAGGGCCAAGAACAAAAATTTACATATGCAGCCTCCTTTAAAATAGGCAACATGATTTACTTCGAAAACAATTGTATTTACGTATCACACCATCAATACCAAATCGATATTGCGATGAAGTAGATGACGTCTAAGACTAACATTTAGATGTACTAAGTACTAATCCCCTTAACAATAGATAGCATTGTTTACATCAAAAACAATTGTGATTATTCATTATGTAGGCAACCCAATACACATTGCATCGTAATTAAAAATTAAACGATACGCGCGCATTGTAAAATCAACGTCCAAGACCAACGTCTGCAGGTACTAACTCCTCTAAAAAATAGGCAAAGTGGTGTACATTTAAAGAAAACAATTGTAATTACAATTTATATATGCAACTCAATACACATCGTGTGTAATTGAATTAACTGTGTTAGCGCGCATCTCGCCATCATCAATATCAAATCGATCCCACGATGACGTCGCGGATACGACGACGTCGGGCAAGAAATAAATATAAACGAACGAAGGAACGAGTTCATGTCGCGCAAAAGGTTACCACGAGAGAGGCCCGGTTTTGGCGGTGTGTGTGTGTATGTGTGTGTGTGTGTAGAGTGTGCGAAGAGCGAACGAGCGAGCCCCGTCCGTAAAAATGCAGGAAGTGAAAATTGTGGGTCAGTGAGATGTATGTGTGTGTGTTCGTGTGTTCAGTGTGTTCGCTATAGAGCGAGCGCTATTACATACACACACACACACAACACAACACATGATGCTAGATGGCCTTGAACGATGAAGACGCGTCGCGCTGTCACAGCAGCTAAGCAAGCAAAAGGCTTGAGAGTACATACATATATATATATATATATATATATATACAATATGCTTGTTTGTATGTTTCCAGTGCATTGGAAACAGATTTTTACACTGAATTTGCCTAATTGAATGTTCTCAGTTTAGCTATGCATACACATCTTTCTTATTTTTGTGTACAATAAGTTGCCTACAAATTAATTATATTTACACGTCCAACAATAATGAAAAAGAATTGATGTAAATAAAGTTAACAAATTTTTGCACTGCTTATAACAATGTCTAATAGTTTAGGTATCCATGCACATTTCTTATTTTCGTGTACATTGCGTTGCCTACAAATGCACTTCATTTGTAAATTAATTAAATTGAAACGTCCAATAATAATGAAAATGGGACGGATTCAATTATTGATGTAAATAAAGTTAACGCATTTTTGCACCGAATTTATCTAACTGCCTGTAACAATATCCATAGTGTAGCTATCCATACATATTTCTAATTTTCGTGTACATTAAGTTGCCTATAAATTAATTTCATTAGTAAATATATTATTAAATTCACGCATATAACACAACAATGAAAACTGAATTCATACTGATGTTGCCTATTAAAAAAAGTTCAATTTAATACGATACTTAGCATTTGGTGTATATAAAGTTGTCTATTTTAAGGCACATTTTGCAAAATAAAAATATTTGTAGAAAATGTACGACGCTAAAATGTAAAGAATTAGGTCGTACGCAACGACACCGCGCCTCTATGTTATTCACAACTCATTCATTCGCATTTGTATTTTTATTTTATTTTTATTTTTGTTGAAAAATGTTAATTTATTTATTTATTTCCTGCGCGCGCGTTCCTTCCAGCATACAAAACAAATATTTAAATAGCTCCGGCACGTAAACGTATTTGATTTGAATTTATATTGTTTACGTACGATAAATAGCGCGCTTGGTTTTATTGCAATGTAAATCAGCGTTTCGTATGTTTTAAGTTTTTTTCGTTTCAAATTTTAAGTACGGAAGCGGCTGCCAATCTAAATAAAAGCTAGCCATAAATACGTGTATATTATCATGTGTGTATAAGCAAAAAAACCAATAAAAATGTGATGTGATTAATCGTTATATGCAACCAAGTATGCACGGGCGACCACAAACACGCGCATAAATCAGAAATAATACGTTGTTGTTGTTGTTGGATGGATGGATGGAATGCGAAAGTGTGTGCGGCATATTCGCACGCAAATTTGCCGGGCGCCGCAAAATATGCCACCGCACCATCAACCAAATGCATTCCATAGCGTATGTATTATAGAAGAAACTCGTAGCGCAACAAGGCGCGGTCAATGATGACGATAGGAAAATTAAACACTAGAAAATTATTTTAATTGCTTTTTTAATTAATTAATCATATTTAGCAACTAAAATAAAATTAAAGCGTTAAATTTTACAGAAGAAAAAAATCTTAAACTTAACTTAATGTACGCGCTTCATCGGATGCTTCCGCGCCCGCTTATTACCACCATCATCCGTAGCTGATGCGACTCCTGCTGCAGCTAACATATGGGGTGGACCACCGCCTCCAACATCAGTCACCTCGCATTCGTCCTGCGCCATATCAAACATGTACTGCACGTCGACGTCGTAGCGCGGCAATTTGTCACGCAGATACGACACCACATTCACGCCGAGCGTCGGCTGTCGGCTCATAATGAAGCTGGATAGATAGCGGGGTGATTTTGATTTTTCGGCGCAGTGTAGAAGCAACGCCCATGCGGAATAGTCCGAGTCCAGTACGTACGTATTGTAGACGCCTTCATCTACAATAACACAAATGATAATAAGCACACAATTTTCTTTTGCGTGGGGAAATGGGAAAAAATTATCATCGTCGTGATTTTTTTTCGCAGAATCCAAAGTGTGAGAAAGGAAGTTGCCGATTAGTTGTTGTTTGGTTTTTTTTTCATTCTTTTTCATTAAATCATAATGTTGTTGTTTTTTTAAATTACGTCGTGCTAATTGTTGGCGTCCGGTTTGTACGCAGAAAAAAACGCGCTAAAATTGTGGTTGTTCTACATATAGGCAACTTTTTTTACAACAAGTGTTATCAACTTATCATGGTTTATTTTAAGTTTAATGATTGATTAGGGGAATATATAGATGCGTAACTTGATATTATTTAAGATTTAACATGTAAATGAAGCAATTAGGGGCGCTTTTACAATGCTCGGGGATAAACCTCGGTTAGAATTATACCAGGAATAGTGACTGAAATAATAATAATAAATATAGTCAGTTTTCCATACATCGGCAACATTTATTACATACGAATATCAAATTTGTCTTGTTGTACAACCGAATTTCTTTAAAACTTGATTTATCAACGTAAGCAAGTTAATATGCGCACATACATGTATCCTCCAATTATTGTCAATTAACAAAGTTACTTTTAACTTTAACCAGTTAGCTATATAACATCGACATATTTTCGAATAGATTGGCAACTTTTTCTATTGTTTTAGAAGTGAATTTCTTTAAAGTTTGACCTAGTGACGTAGGCAACTTAGTATGCTTGCAACCTACATGTATCCCCCTTCGAATGTATCCAATGCGATAAATAACATCAATAATTTCCAATACATAAACAACTTTTCAAAATAGGAATATCAAATGTTGACTCTTTTATAACTTAATTTCTTTAAAGTTTGACTTGATAATGTAGGCAACTTATTGAGCGTACAACATACATGTATCCTCCGAGTGGGTCCAATGCGCCGGTTGATTCGGATCCGGTATACTCCACGTAATATTCCCAAACAGCGGCTCGTTGAGCGGATCGTCGGTGAACGAATACGTAAAATTCATCGTAACATCGCGTAGCGGTTGCAGCATGCTGAATTCGGCGCGCATACATCGATAAGGCAGGGCCTCCTCGCTGCTGGCGTAATACTGCATAATATACCAACTACCCAGCATCTATACAAGAAATAATTTAAACAAAAATAACACCACAACGTATTTTTACCTGTTCGAGATCGAAATTCCGTATCGACTTAACTTTCGGACATTTCACCTTCTCCTCAGGTCGTTTTCGCTTGCCGTACGCATCGCTCAACATCAACACCACCGTAATGCCAATAATCGCCAACCAGTAACGCATCATGCAAATTTACTTGCACAGTATAATTTACATCGGAAATCGTCTGCAATGTGGAAGTTACATACAATGAGTATGATAAATTTAGCCTAAACATCCGCACGACGACACAAAACAATTACAACACAAAAACGCTTTATCAATTATCACTCTATAAACGCGCATATTTTATCATTCGTTCGTAATTTTTTCCCTCACTTCTGGGAAGTCTATCAGAAAGCAAGCTTCAAACACATTAAATACCCATTAATATACCAAAAACATGCTGCCTAAGAAGCAAATTTGGTTGCATAATAAATTTAATTAAAAATTGCATTTCTTCGAATGCGATGTCATCAAAAACGCACACATTTTATCATCCATTCATCATCTCTTCCCTCTAATTCAGAAGAGTTTATCAATACAAGCTTTAAAAACGCATTGCTATACCAAATAAACTGTTCTACGAAGCAAATTTGGTTGCATAGTCAATCTAATTTAATCAAAATCAATGCAAAATTAATAATTATTGTATTTGCCGGCATTCAATGCCACCATAAACCACAGATTTGCAATAAACGAATATATTTTATCATCCATTCATAATTATTTTCCTCCATTTAAAAAAAACTCTATCAGCACAAGCTTTAAACATATTAAAAATCCATGAATATACGAAATAACAAGCTTTTTAACTAATTTTGGTGGCACAACCAATTTAATTTAATCAGTACATTTGGTGGCAACCCTTCCACAACAATGCAAAATTAATAAACATTATACTTGTTGGCATGCATAAATCATAGATTTTCCATAAATTTGAAATATTTCATCATCAATTCATCATTACTTCCCTCAATTTTAAAGAATTTCATCAACACCNCATTTAAAAGGTTTTTGGCCGGGGGAATATTTGTTTAGGAGGTCATAAACTATAACATATCCAAATTTCAGAAAATTTCAGTGAGGTCCAAAATCACAGTGTTTTGTGCGGGGTCCTTTGAAATATTTCATCATCAATTCATCATTACTTCCCTCAATTTTAAAGAATTTCATCAACACCAGCTTTGAACATATAAAAAATCCATTAATATACTAAATAACAAGCTTTTTAACTAAATTTGGTGGCACAAACATCATTAACTTTACAACCAATTTAATTTAATCAGTACATTTGGTGGCAACCCTTCCACAACAATTCAAAATTAATAAACATTATACTTGTTGGCATGCATAAATCATAGATTTTCCATAAATTTGAAATATTTCATCATCAATTCATAATTATGTCCCTCAATTTTAATGAATTTCATCAACACCAGCTTTGAACATATACAAAAATCCATTAATATACTAAATAACCAATTTAATTTAATGAGTTCACTTAGTTGCATACCATGCAACAATGCAAAATTAATAAACATGTTATTCGTTGGCATGCGAGATGCAAATAAATAATTCCGCTTGTATAAACAAACGCTCAATTAAGTGAATTAATATACCTCTCATCCAAAAAAAAACACAATGCAAACAACAACGGCGATGTGTCTCTTAGGCGCGTGCCAACACACATACACAATACAGCAACAACAAAAAACAAAGGCGCGTTGCGACGCCTGAAATTAACCGCGCGCTGATGAATCATGCAGCAATACAATCATCGATTTATAAAAAAATACATGTACATAGTAATTATGCTGTGTTGTGGCACAGCATAGCAATGCAATGATGAATAAATCCGTCCGTATGTGTGTGATGATGAGGCTGTGACGTCGAGGCATCGCAACGCCAGAGACGAGAGAAAAAAAAGTAATTTTTTTCGAGCGGGCCCGTGAGCGTTTTGCGCTCAGTTTGACGCAGCGATTTGTGAAAAGCGGCAACGAAATCGAAACTCCATTGAACTCCTCCATCGTGCGAGTGAGCCGAAACGCAATAATAATAATTAATTTTAAAAAAAACGAAGTCTAGGCGATATACGAAATATATATTTTATAATATAAACACGAGTAAGTTATTTTGTTGTTTGTTTGTTGTTAGTAATAGAATAATAATCTAATGCGATGGTGATGATGATGATGAAAATTATAAATACATATCGCGTATAGTTAGGAAAAACTATGTCTATTTATAAGCGACGTCTTAAAATAGACGCGATGGAAAGAGCGTCGTCGCGCATCGCTGCTGATTCATATTTTTTATTAATATGTAATAATATCGTTTCATTTTTTCTATTTTTTGTTTGTTTGTTTCTAGAATAATAATAATGGCGCAGAAATTGGTAAACAAGCAATTCAATTCGCCGATCGGTCTGTATTCGGACGCAAACATCAGAGATATTATGGATCGCGACGCCGAAATGCTGAGCAACGGCACAATGGGGTACATACATACTGAATATATTTATATAATACAGTAAAACCTCGAGATACGAGTAGCTAAATATTCAGCTGCGACTTAGATTCACTAATATTTTGTTTGAGAGCCGAGATGAATTCCGATATACGAGCTAGAATTCAAGCATTATCTGCGTCGGGCGATAAAATCGCTGCATTATTAATTAATAAATGTATTTTGTTTGAGCTAATTAAAACAAATTAAACTCGTATCTCAAGGTACCACTGTGTAATGC
The DNA here is from genome assembly GCA_030264715.1 of Adinopsis sp. GC000173. NCBI lineage: Eukaryota > Metazoa > Arthropoda > Insecta > Coleoptera > Staphylinidae > Adinopsis > Adinopsis sp. GC000173. The sequence goes on from JARJDW010003010.1 coordinate 15,120, forward strand.
AATATGTGTTGCCTACCTAACAACTTATATAATACAACGCCAACTTGTCATATATTTTAATTTATGGAACCTCGGAATTCGAGTATTTGAGATACGAGCTGCAACTTACACTCATATTTTGTTTGTGTGCCGAGATAAATTCCAAAATACCAACTGCAATTCGAGATTATATTAGGTCGAACAATTATTAATTGATAGATGTATCTTGTTTGAGCTACCCGGTTATTTTTAGTTACGATGCTGCTGATATCACTCGTATCTCAAGGGACCACTATGCAATGCAATATATGTTGCCTATATAACAACTTATTATATAATACAACGCCTACCTGTCTTATAGAAGTATATTTTTATTTTTCTTCCACATGTTACGCGCTTTGGCATATGTTAACAATTTTTCGAGATTTTTCTATCCATCGATATACATACACACACACACACACAAGCTGGCTTTTTGTCCAATTTTTGCGAATGATGAACGTGTGTGTGTGTGTGTGTTTGTGAGTGTATGCGCGGTTGGTCGTACGCCAAAAAAGCGACCAGGTCCATGTCGTTTTTTTTTGCTGAACGGCATGCAGCGCAATTTTGCAGTTTAATGCTCCTGTAAATGTCTAAAATTAATTGCATCGTTCGAGTTTATTGGATGATTTGAATGCGTTAGATTGCCGAAGTGTATAATGTATGCCAATTTAAAAAAATGTAAACCACACGCATATAAAAATCGAATCAATCTAACTTCGACATTCATTCAACTATTTGAAGAGCATATACGATAGTTCGTTAAAATGATAATTAGCTCATTTTTGTTAAGTCCTAATGTTCACATTGCGTTAGTATACATTGCACCACACGTCCGTCTGTTAGTAATTAGTAAATATTTGTCAATTCCAAGGAAATAGACCAATTTTTGATAGACATATGTCTAAAAGACACTGAAAATGTGTCCAATATAATTAAATATTATTTTTCAGCTAGTTAATCCTGATAAAGCTGCTATTAAATTAACATTAAGTCTATGTCATAAATTTCAAATGCCACGTTAATTTTTAACCTAAGAATACTACGATTTTAACGATTTTCATATTGAAATTTGCTAACGAATGCTTATAGATCACATTTCCGAACCAATAAACTTGACAGCGTTAAACCCTATATCTAATCGTGACGTTGGTGTTGGTGTAACAAAATTAAAAATTAAGTCCTAATTAAATTTTAACAAAGGATTGTGCAAACGTTGGCAATTTTTTACTTATGACTACCAAGGTCCTTATTGGATTTTAACGAACAATCGTCGAAACCATCATATAATACAAATTAATAAGGCCAGTCCAAACGCTACGTTTTGTCTGTACACAAGACGGTACAGTTGCATCGATAGACATGTAGACGGTATATGGCAATATCACACAAAAAGGAGCGAAATATACGGAAATCTCTTTAAGTCTGCGCAGACAAAATGTTGTTTGTGTAAAACATAGCGTTTGGGCCGGTTTTTATGATTACCTATGATTTTTCAG
>JARJDW010003011.1:0-48089 GCA_030264715.1 Adinopsis sp. GC000173
AGTTTGGCCATTTCCCGAACTGGCCGGCTATTTCGCACTTTGGCCGAAGCGTGTGGCCAATGTCCGATGTACTAGAAATGACACTAAATTTGCAACATTTACTAACAACTCCCCTAAGGGGATTACTCTAAATGACATCATACTCGGCATGCTGTCACCTAACTAACCTAACTATCATACTCACTAAAATCATTGCTTAAGTTAACAGACATGGTCATTTCTAGTACATCGGACATTGCCCACACGCTTCGGTCAAAGTGCGAAATAGCCGGCCAGTTCGGGAAATGGCCAAACTTCGGGCTTTGGCCGTAACATATATATTAATTTACTGTAAAGCCAATTGCTACAGGAGAGTTTAGTAAAATTTTTAAACAAAGCGTCCAGCGCTAAATGACATACAATTTTACATAACATACACATACAAATTACCATTTTCACAGTAATGTCCATTGTAACCCGACGAACAATAGCAGTAATCGACATTGCAAATCTTGTAATTTTCACAAAATTTCGAATTTGTAATATTCAAACAGTCAAACGTATTATCTACACCAAATGTTTTCAAATTTAGCAGATCTGTCGATTGTCTTTCGGCCAATTCGTATCCAACGGGCTTATCATCAAAGAGCGAGTAGCAAGTTACGTTTGGATTGCTGGAAATTGTATTTATAAATTGAATTTCTGCAATGTAATATATAATATTAATGTAATTACACATGTTATTTTTATATTACCATTTTTATGACAAGTACGAATATCGTCAATAATGAATTTTGGATTCCTAGCAGACGTATTTAGAATAACATAATTTATATTAAAATTATCTATTTCATAATCAAGTGTTTCTTCGAATTTAATTTCTTGCCAAACATTTCTTGTGGATATAGTTTTAGTTAAAATCCTATTATTGTTTGCACTAATGATAATTTCAATTGAACAATACTGGCTTGTATACATATACATAGCAATGCAAAATTCTTTAGTTCGCTTAATTGTTATAGGTTTTCTAAATATAATACCTTTACTACCACCAGTTGTATGAAGATTTAGAAAGTGGTCTGAAATATTAAAATACAATTAATTTATAGTTAATGATCTAGTTTTGTAATTACAATCGTGTATTTTTGCTTCAACTGGATGATCGTTAGATGGTTCAACTTGTAGTTTGAAATCAAATAATTCCAATGAATTATAATCAATGTTTGCGTTTGTAATAAAATATTCTCCACCAATTTTAATAATACTATAATGTTTCCAGATTATTTTAAAATCTGGAATATCTAGAAACCGTTGTGTATTGTTAAAACATTGCATGAATTTAACCTTTTCGTTTTTCGTTCCTTTAACTGTTGCACATTTATTTAATGTGCTTGAAAAAAGTCTAGCGAAATGCTTGAATCGCAACGATATATGAATTACATATGCACTTTTTATATCCAATGGTCTTGAGATCGTCTCAAACGATTGCCATCTATAATCTAAAACAGGCGGTAGTTTGTCTTGCAAGGAATTAGATACTTGTAAATTTGTCTTGTAGCTATCCGAAAAAGTATACAATGTTTGAGTTCCTAAATATGCTGATTCTAAAAGCAATATATTTAAAAATAATTTAATACTGTATTATACTATTGTGTTCAAAAAGTAAGACCAATTTTTAATTTTAATAGCGCAGGCAAATCGCACATCATCAAATTTTTTTCTTACTTTGCGATTAACGTCTATAACAAATTTTAAGTCAAAACATTTATTAGTTGTTGTTTTACGTCGAATGTTATACGGGGCTAAAAGTCCCAAAACAGTTTCTCCACAGTCTTTTCAGATTCTAGGATAATTATAAGTGATACGGTACTAAATACGACAAATTCGGTAGTTGTGGATCGATATGCACAGGATTTTTGGTGATAAAATCACTAAGAATGAGTACATTGTGAGAGGTGCGTTCTCAACGTTTTGGCATTAGTCAATAAATCCTAGGTTTTACGCTCAAAGTATCTTCTAACATGATATTGACAAACTTTTTCAACAGACTATCTAGTCTCCAACAGATATATTTAAAAAGCCAAGCACAATTTCTTTTGTTTTTCTGGACGTCGGTAAGGGTTGTTGCTCGTTCGAAGCGATCTTCGTCTTCAAAGCCTTTTCGAGTTTCTTTTAGCTGATTCCACCACGTGTAAGCATTGCTTTCTGACAAAACATGGTTCCAGAAGATTTTTTGTAAGATTCCGAACATTTTTACATAATTTCTCAAACAAAATTTAATGCCACTTTTTTGTTCAATATTGTAATAATTGCGCCATGCACTTTTAGCGTCGTATAACATTAACCGTAAAACAAAAACTAATTAATGTTTTGATGTGAAAATTGTTACAGATTACTATTACAATACTTACAAGTTATCAAATAATATAATTGATGTACAGCTTACCTGGGCTAATTAAATTGAAAATTGGTTTGAATTTTTGGACTCAGTAGTATGAAACGTAAAGACTTACTTATATTATTTGATCTACCTATGTTATCCAAAATTATTAAAGCTGGTTGAAATGTAGAATTGCTCATTATGATACATGTTAAATTATATTTATTTCCATATCTATTTAATAGTGCATTGAAATGCTGTGAAGTTGCATTAACACATATTTGTTCTAACTCAGACCCTCTAAAATATTGTAATATTAAAGGTTATAACGTATTTTTTAACTTCAAATACTTACAATAAAACTACAATTACACTTATTAAAATTATATTTCTGTTCAAAACTAACATTATTGACTAGCAGATGTACGGTTTTATCAGACTCTGGCCATAATTTGACTACATGCGTAATCAATGTTTATTTAGCATTTTTTATCTTCTAAAAAAAATGAAAAAAGGGGTGCGACTAAATTTTAATTATTAAGTGCTTATTAACTGTTTAACTGTTTAAGCGGATATAGAGGCGCTTGTGTTTCAAACGCAATCAAAATTAGTAGTACATGTATGAGATATCCACACGATTTTTTTAATCTAATATTGTATATTATGGCAATTTTTATAACATATTGCTCAGATGAAAGCCTCATATTATACATATAGGCCATCCAGTGCCGGATTCAGAAAGATAAAAGGCCCAAGCTAAAACTCTAATGAGGTTCTATTACAAATTATGTTGATATGTGACCATACTATTTGGGACCATAATAGAATTAATTGTAGTCACTTTCTGCTGATTAGGAGCTAAATTGGCGCATTTGGTTCTCAGTGGTTCTTTTTAAACTATACAAAATTTATATTCCAACTTCAAAGGGCATAGAAATATCGTTATCATTTTACAACAAGTTAACATTAGCTTTAGTACTTTTAGACACCCACGCCCCCAATACAGTTTGTGTTTTAATTTAAATGGTGTTGAAAAATGAACGTTAAGCTGTCATGAAAACTAGTAGGCAGAAGGCAGAGGACAAAGTATCTGTTTCATTTGCAATGTGAGGCCCTTTCAAATGCGTTGCTCTAAGGTCTAAGCTATAGCTTGTTTAGTCCGGCACTGAGGTCAGTGTAGTAAAGCAAATATTTAGAAACAACTTGCTTAATTCCATAATTAGGATGTAAACAAAGCTAAGATACTAATTACAGTCCAAATTATAAATAATAAAAAACAAATTATAATGCTGACTATAAGAGAATAAATATAAAATGTTGCAATTATTTTATAATTGTTCTATAATTCTATTATCAAGAAAGTTTTGGGAAAATACGCTTATTAATTCTGTAAAGGATTAATCTTAATCCCCTTATTAACAATCATTAGCTAAGTATTTACTTTCTGAATACGTATACATAAATATATACAGAAAAATATTATAAATAAAGATTTTGCTCGAATATCAGGCGAGCATGATACTTCAAAGCTCTGTTTTATCAAAAATGTTTTGTATTATATGCAGCTAAATACTGTAATTTGTTTTTTATATTTTTCAATTTGTTTTATTTTAATTTATAATAAAACCTTAATTATATTTGATAAAAGTTTTATTTGGAAAAATCAAACAATTCGTACAAGTTTATTATTCCTTTATTAAAGCGCGTATACATAAAATATGGATGATATTTAAAACAAATTAATTAAAAATTAATAAAAGTTGCATCTGAAATATGCAGCATAGCAGTACAGCAAGAATAAAGCAAATTCGCATCAATTCCAAATTGCGTTGCGAAAGTTAATGTAAATTTGGACAATCATAATATTAAATGTTTTTACCTAGTTTCATATATTGCTTATCACAAATTAAACAGTCCTATCATATGTCAATATTTACTCATCATATAAAATCAATATACATTTCCAGAAAAATATCGAAAGATAGGTAAAATGTGATGAATAACAATAATAAAATTTTATAACTTATACTTCAATTTTTTCCGTGCTAATTCTTTTCTCAGAACTCTTATCATTAGAATCACTAAGCGTGTTTTGATAAAAACTTTTTTCGTTAAAATCTTCGATATAAATATGATGTTTTGCAATTTGATATAAAAATATAAACTGTTCCTGAAATTATCGAATTATTCTGGTTTTCATATATCGTGTATATAAGGTTTACTACCTCAAATTGTAAAAACTCGCGTCGACGATTTATTATTGATAATGCAGCCCAGCATACATCTACACATTTTTCAACATCGAGCTTCGAAAGAAGAAAATCAACGGCTGCATATATTCCACATGCTGTCACACCATCGCTATAAATTATTCATGTTAATGTAACGAATAAATTGCGATTGTAATCAATTACTAGCAACATAAAACGATTGGTTTCTTAAAATTGGCGAATGTTTGGTAGAAATCGTAAAAATTTGCTAAAACTCGTGGATACAATTCGATTCTATCCCATCCTTTAAATTGAGCAATAATTGTTGTAAACTTTTTCTAAAATGCAGATATATAAATTGCATTGATCTGACAATTAAAAAATTATTTACCTCTGTTTGCAAATTTTTTAATTGCAAATGATATAAATCGTAATACTTTTTAACTTCTTTACTTTTTAAAAATATTTCTATATAATCGATTGGCCTATAGGATTCCTTAGAAGTAGGCCAAAATATGCAACTTTCCTAAAAACGAAATTATTATTATTACTGTTGCAATTATAGCAATTTAATAACAAACTGCTTTATTTTTATCAATTTCTTGCAACGATAGAATAAGTGTTGCTTTTTCAAACGCAATCATTCGCCAAAAATCGCCACATGTACTGGGTAAAGGCTGCTGGGTTGCTAAAAACTTATCTTTATGCTGAAATCCATGGACCTTTACTGCATTAATATAATCCGATTTTTCATCAGTAACAGGATACCGCGGTAGATAGTATATACCTTTTCCTCCTAAAATTTCCATACATATTTAATAATTTATTTGAAATTTTTATGTCTAACAATAGTACTTGGAACATATTCCGGTTTTCTATTTTTCTCTGGCGAATATGAGGGATGTAAAAGATTTAAATTTATATTCATGAATGTAGATGATAATATTAAATTTTGAAAAGAATTGAAATCATTAATAATTATTTGAAAAAGTGTTGATATGTCCATTTTCTTAATTGTTTGCCAAACATATTCGGTGCTTCTTTTGCATTGTATCTCATGTAGTATGAAATATACCAATTTATATTGATCCTATAATACAATATAAATTAATTCAATTAAACTATTCATGAATTACAGATATTACTAAAGTTGCTATTAAGTTGGACCTGCATTGTCGCATAGTTTTTAAATATGTCCCCAAGTGCTGCCTTTCCATCATTAAATTATAGATGGCAATAACCGTTCCGGCCCTACCTCTTCCGCCACTAAAATTTATTTTGTATTATTAACAAAGGGCTTTTCATTAAGGACACTCGATCTTTGAACGTAAATACAGTAAAATGAGTTATGTGTAAAGCCTCGGTCACACGACGCTGGTTTGCCAGCCGCTAGCGACTGCTTGCTGTTAGCAACACCAGGGGCTGGCTACCAGCACCAGCTTGGATAGGTTCACAAGTGACAGACAAAACAGCGCGCTGCTGCTGTTAGTTTTATCCAAAATTATAAATTGGACTGTGTCAAAATGTCAAAACAATATCCACGTGATCCAAAATGATAGCGCTCGTGACACAAACAAGGTTCACATGACGCTGTTGCTAGCGTCTTTGTCACTTGATCAAACAACTAGCGCTGGCAAAGTTGAGACACCCCAACTCTACTAGCCGCGACTAAAATCGCTCGTTTGGTGCTGGTACCAGCGTGTAAAAGGGTTCACACGATGGCTGCTAACAGCAAGCAGCGGCTAGCGGCTAGTAAAGCAGCGTCGTGTGACCGAGGCTTAAGATATCTCAAACTATATTTTGTGGGTCTAATTGGTTTTAATTTGCGATATAACTTATAACTTAAAATAATACAGGGGTGGGTAACTATTTTTATCGGCCGGCCACATGAGTTTTTTTATAATTATGATTATTTACATCATTGGGAAGAATAGTCACAAACGTTTACCTCAAGTGCTATAAATGTTACCAACTTAAGATATCCCTTATGACAACAAATATCCATGTGCGTCTATGGGTTGTCATGTGATTATGATTCCCAAGATAATTCCCTAGCAGTCTTAGAGCTCAAATGCCTAATTTAAAGTCAATATTTGAAACATAAGTACAATTTTCGTATAATATTCAACATTAAAACCGGCAATGATTAAATTAATGGCTAGTATGAAATTTCATAGCATCATTAATAAGTTTTTGTAAATTTTGAGTAAATTTTGTTGTTAAAATCCTTAAAAATGTTGATTCCTAATACATTTTTAATGAGATTTATTGCAATTTTGAATTAAAAACAATATAATTCATTGAACCCTTTGTATGTAAAATTTCATTAGTTACAAATTTCTATAAACTTTCTAGAATGATTGATAGTTTTATAGATATTTGTAGAACTGTAGAACTCGCCCCCTTTCATCTCCATAAAATCAACTTATATTCGAAATGCGACTTTCGGACAAGAAACATTTTCGATAGCATTCTGAACGCTTCATCTTTTTAATTTTTTTTATTTTGGCGATCGGCGAAAATGAATCGCGAGCCGGCTTTTGCATAAAATAATAAAGTATACGCAATATTCATTCGCATTTTTAAGGTATGGAGAATTAAAAGTTACGTATAAACGTATAAACAAATATATATTTTAGATGCACGGCCAGTTTATGGCCTTAAAGTCAATCTAAGAAACGCTATAACATACAACAATTGCAAACTACGCTTTAGACGGCAAACTGATCTAAAAATGCGCTTTGAAAAAAATACATTGGACATTAAGTTACGTTCAAAGTGCGACTGTCTTTAATGAAAGGCTTTAAATTTTATATAAAGTAAATAGATGTAATTACGTAATTACCTTCTAATTACACACAAATATTATACTCACTTGGAATGTACAATTATTGGATACTTATGTTCATCTTTCATACTAATATGGGTGATAAAATAGTATAAACTTTTAACAGAAATTGGAATATCATCATTAGGCCATGTAAAAAAATGATATTGATATACCTAAAATTAAATTACTTATTTATTTACTAATAAACATTAAAGCGAATTATCGTAAAATACTTCTCTAGTTTCATTGTTGAAAGAAATAAGAAATTTTCTTAGATAAAAATCAACAAATTTTAGTGTTTCGATATGCTCAACGATTAGATCAACATATTCTTTAGCTATATTACTATCAGGCCAATATTTTTGTTCACTTTGCTGAAAAATCTATGATTATAAGAGTATCCCATTAAAAGTTACGTTTTCTTACTAAATCCGCTGATAAATTAATAACTATTTGTGACTTTTCTTGCCAAATCAGTTCCCAGAAACCGCTCACTGTATTTTCTAACGGAGTTTGACCTGCTATAAAGCTTTTACTACCGATATATCCCTAATAATGAGGTTATTGTTTACTTTTCTATTAGATATATTGAAATACGAATATCTACCTGAATGTAGTTAGCATTAATGCAATTTTTATTTGATCTTAAAATTACTTTGGTATCGTTATCTAAATGAAAATAAATATAAATATAAATATGATGCTTTAGCAGTGTGTTGTATGTGTTACCATATGCGTATTGAGGTAGATTGTCCAAAGAAATCTGTTGGTGTTGATAATAGAAGCATTTTTCAACACTCTAAAATTATATGCAATTTAGGATGGATTTTTAAAACATGTCTTAAAATACCTGAAATTCCAGTTTAATTGAACTTAAATACTGAGTATTTGCATTTTCTATTTCAAATAAAGTTGTTTGTTCATGATACTCATTGCATTCGCTTTTATTGTCCATTTTAATTTTCTTTTTTAAATAACAGGATCTAAAAATAAAGAATTACGTTTTAGCTACAATATACAGGGTGGTCCATTTAACTTGAGACGGACGAATAACTTTGAAAGAGTGCATTTAAGGAGAAAATGTTTCGAATAAAAGTTGGCTAAAATAAAGGGGGAAATCAGAAAAAAAACAATTTTAATAAAAGTTGACCCATTTTTTACGTAGATTGGGATTCTGAACAAAAAAATGGGGGTTTCCATTAGAGAAAACAAAGTTGATGTCAAAATAACCATGAAGCTGTGGTCATGGCCAAAAGTGATTAGTACTATTAAATTTCTCCCTTCATTTTAGCCAACTTTTATTCAAAACATTTTCTCTTAAAATGCACTGTTTCAAAGTTATTCGCTTGTCTCAAGTTAAATGGACCACCCTGTATATAATAATCTGCGTGTATACATACAATAAAATGATAAACAAAAGTAGAAATGTAACTACTACGGATGCACTAGTAATTACAATTGTATCAATATAAGCAACACTTGGTATATCTAATACAATTTCGGATTTTACTCCATAAGTAAATTGGTTTCTTGCAATTATTGTTATATTATATTCTTGTCCTAAAACTAATTTTGCCACGTAGAAATAATTGTTTTGTGGATGACTTACATTTATTATATGAGTAATCTCTTCTTTTATATTGAATGTATTTTTAATATTAATTTTAAAACTTTCTATAACTCCATTTTCTAATTCTGGATGTGTCCATGTAATGTTTATTCTATTATTTTTTAGTGTCAGTACATTTATGTTTAAGGGTTTGCTAGGACCTGTTAATCCGAACTATTAGTTATGTTTTTAAATTTTATAATATTGTAGCCACTACCTATAAAACTCTGGTTATAAAGAAGTAATTTAGTTTGAAAACGGTCACCATACTTTGGTACATTATAATTTTTTGCCCGAATCTGTAACAAAAAAATTCAATTCAATTCAATGTGCAACATTATTACTATATACGACTTTTACTTGAATATAATAGATCTTGTTACTCTTAGACATATTATGAACTAAAGTTGAACATATATAATCTGGATATAAATTACAACTTTTATGTTGTATTGAACTATTTAGTATTATTTTATCATTTTCCATAAACACTACATTATATAACTCTAATTCTCCATTCGCTGGATCGGGTGCTGTCCATTTAATAAAAACAGCTGTATCATTAAATCCATAAAGTGTAAAATTTAAAATTTTTGTTGGCTCTAGAATAAAACAAATAGTGGATTCGTTAATGTGGTATGCATTTGAGAATTCTCACCACTTTCTGGCGTTCGAAATGCAAAAACTTTTCTTAAATCATTATTATGTGACTGGTTTCTTACAGGTTCAACAAAAAGATTATAGTTAGTATATGAAACTAAGTCATTTAGCGAAATAGTATTATTTCCACTTGTTTTTAATAGCTTAATACTAGATTGAGTATCTTTAATTACAGCATAAAATATGTATTCAATAGTTCCTTTAAAATGATCACATGTAGGTTGGTCGAATTTGATTTCATTCTTTGATACACGATATGAGGTATTAGACGGATATTCGTCTTCAAAAATTACATCTAAAAACAAATAAATAAAATAAATATTTAATTAATAAAACTTGCAATATGAATACCAAGGGCTGTTGTATTGATATATGATCTTAAAGGTTCCGTTTTGCGATTTTCTGTCAAGATAATTATTTCATACATTGAATAAGGCGATAAATTGTTTAACTCTACTTTTAAATTATTAAACTTTTCACTTTTAAATTTTTCGCTATCGCTCTTGTTATTTGAACACATTAAATGTCTTATGAGCTGAAACATAATTATTATTTATTTTATTAAAACTAATTTGAATGTTTACTTTATATTCCACTTCAAATTTCAAATTAGAATCTTTATTAGAATTATGCAATGTTATTGAAATGGTGCTACTTGCACTCTCAATAGTATTGATTGTAGGACCTAGAATTTAAAAAAATTATTAAAACTTGTTACATAGCTTCAGGGCCGCTTCGTAGCGTGTCTGAAGTGTGCATGACAAACAGGCGCTCATTTAGTGCTTATATTTGTTTTTATATTATATTATTTAATCTTGAAATTTCCTTTGATTTTTGTATGAAAAGAAAGTCATTTTGTAATATTTCATAAAAAGCAAAATTTTACGAACCGACTTTGCAAAGATATACAAAATAAGTACAATAAAACCCCACTTAACGCGAGGTTTATGTTTTATTAAAGTAGAAAAAATGAATATAAGAAAATAAATCAATCAGTTGTTGATACTGATAAATGGATAAGGCATCAGAGCTTTGATAATGATTCAATTATTTAAACGCGTCAAAACACTAATTTACTATAATTATTTTAATTATTCGAATAGTGAGTTTTCTTTAAAGATTTTTGAATTATTATAACAATGCAGATAAATTATTTTGTATTTTGGGGATGCTCAATGCTGTATGCATTTTCAGCGAACTCCACCATTCCAATAAAAGAGTATTAAACGAAAACAGCGCTTAACAGAGTAGCATTAAATGGGGTTTTACTCTACAGTTTTAATACTTACTTTCATACAAGGTTGTAGTAGTTATGTTAAATGACTCGATTTCGAATTGCTTCAGTTGGTCCTTCGGTTGAAATTCTACAGTATAATCCATGGATGCTTGTAAATTCCGTATCCTATTTTTTTCGTCCATTGCTGCAGGTTTATTATTTACAAAAATGTTATACATCTTTAAAGGGCATAAATTCTTATCGTTTTCGTCTATTTTAATAATAAGGGCATCTTTTTTAGGCTGTATTTCGCATTTGTATACTGTTAACGCTAGAAACATATCATTTAATATCTTCTGTATATTAAGATGATGATTTTATATACGTGTGCAACCGGTTCGTTTATCAGTCTTATACTCATCATCCAAACATATATTATCTTTACATAAAATTAAATTTATGGTATAATTTGTTAAAATCTTTAATTGCATGAAATTGTTCCCTTCATAAAATCCATTATACTAAAAAATAAATTGATAAGAAGTAATATCATCTTTTGTGGTTATGTTAAATTACATATAATTCTTTTATAATTGTATAGTTCGTATGACTTGAATGTACTTCTATACTATTCTCGTGAACTTTAACAATATCACTAACTGCAATAGAATTAGCGAAATTATAATACAAGGAAATAATTATTTTGTTTTTATACTTAAGCATCGATTTCCAATAAAACCATCCAAACATCCTTCAGTACAATATCCATTCACTTTATCACATTTCTTATTTTTACAATTTTCACTGCAAGTTGAGTTGCAATCTTTTCCCCAATGTCCATCGTCAGTACAATCTGAAAATACGCATTGAAATTTGGATAACAATTACTAGATGAAATACCTTCATCACAATTATCTCCAATTTTTCCAATTGAACAATGGCAGTGATCTTCATCACATATCTCATAATTTTCACAATAATCATTACTGACAATATTTTTACACAACAACTTGGAATCATTATTTAATCGCTTCATATAGATGTCTTTTTTGAAATTACCCTGTTTCTGTGTCATATCAATTCTCTCTGACTTCAAGTTCTGGCATATTAATGAGGACTTATTATATGATGACATAGATATTATTCTTGGTTTATCATTACACTGCAGAAATTTATCTATTAAAATATATCCATTGTTGTATTGAGAGGATGAGTTAATAAAAAGATGAAAATATCTTCTGAGGGAATACATATGTTTTTCAATTACTATCCTCTGCCATTCATTTGATCTATCTGTAGAAGCCAAAAAAAATATTCGAAATAGTTAATGTAAAATATTATTACTTGCCTTTATCCACTGTTATTTTTTCGCCATCTCCATTGGCCATATTAAGTGTTATTGTAATGTTTGTAATATTATAAAAATAAATATAAAATTCCAGACATAGTCTATTTCTTACTATCCCTAATGGCAAGAATATTAATGGGGAACCGTATTCAGATTGTGATAATATTTTAAATGGAATATTATAGGCAGATGCTGAAACTCATCACAATATTATTTTATATTTGCGTTGTGTATTTAGAATTACTTTTATGAAGTTTCCATTTAATTAAAAACTTAGAATTCAAACGTAATTTATAATCTAGTAGTTGGTAATTAGATTCATCTTCAGGTAAGGTAAATTGCTTTTTCACAAATATACGATTTGCTTTTTTATATATAGTGTAATGAACCCATTCCGTCGTAAACTCGGATAGTGGTGAATATACTTCTTCATTATATTTACATTCAAGAAATTCAACTTCCGCTCTATCAATTTTAATTTCTGCACAATATTTTGTATTGTTTGAATTAGTTAACTTAATAATAACTTTTTCATTACATTGAACCGATATATGTACAAATTTGGTGTTATTAATAGATTGTTCCGCGTCATTAGTATAAATGTCGAATTCTAGAAAAGTTAATAAATAAAATTTATTAATTTATTACGGCAATTGGTAATTTGCTTACGCTCCCATCTATAATCCAATATTTTAGGAAAACTTACACTATAATTTGTTTTGTTTTCATCAAGTTTATTGTAAAGAACGTAATGATACTGACGCTCACCTATAATAGTATCTAAATACATTTTATATTAACTATATCTAATAACAAATTATTTTTATTAACTACTTACAGTTTTTTTCTATGTTATTTGATAACCAAGTTATTGCACCGTCTCCACTAGTAACACAAAACGCTTTAAACTTACCACTATCTTTCTTAGCTAATAAAAAAGTGGCTTGCCTCTCATCACCGGAAGTTATATTAAACAAAATATAAATAATAATTAATCTGCTAAAGAAACATACCATTTTAATGTCTATTTACTTAAAGGTTTACTTATTAGGCTAATTTGTTATGGAATAACAACTGTGTTTGTAATCTTATCGAAATAAAATTATTTATTTACTGATAACTCACCCAAAACTCATCAATGGGCAAACTTATAGCATGTTGCAAAAAAACAGGAAAACTTTTTATTAATACCTGGAAGTAGATCGATAATGCTCCAATGAAAAGATTGAAATAATTAATACGATGTATTGTACAATACATTTCTTACAAAATCATTCTATTGCAAGCAAAAGTAAACTAAACTAAGAACTTTTTTCTTGTTTATTAATTTGTAATGAATGTAATTTTACTTTTAAAGTCCCATATCAAAATTAAATTTGAATAAAATTAATCATTGTTCTGTAAATTTTAAAGCTACAGAAGTAGTTAAATTGAAAAAAAAAAGTATTTTGTATTCTTTTAACCTATTATAGATATTAGTGTGTGTTCTGAATCTTCTTCTCATAACCTGGAGATATACTAAACACATAAATTTATATGAGCAATAGTGTTAAAACGTTCTAGGATCAAAAATCCAGTAACAATTGGGAATGGCTTATATAATTTTTTTGCGGAACAAAGGTTGAATTAAAAACTAAACGCATTTATTTCTAACATATTTATGTACATACATTAAAAAATCTGAAAAATTTGGTTGGGTTTGGGTTACTTAATATATCAGGCATTCAATTCTTGGCACTTTTTATACGAAAAGAACTAATAAATTTAATTATAGTAACTGCATTCACTTGGTAAACCACATTTAATTATTTTAAATGTCGTAAGAAAATACTCAATTAGTTCACAAAATTAATTTTATAGTTTTATAATTAGATATATATTTCGACATTTCTGTAATTATCAGAAATACTAATTTGTAGCCGCTTCTTATAGCTATTACGTTAAAATGTAACATATTTCTATCCATCTACCTATGCTTTTGGTTTGTTATTAAAATCATGTTTTGACTATTGGTTTTTATAAATAACATAAATAAATACGAATGTATATATAATACCTACATATGCAAAAAGTATCTTTATTCAATTTGTACATTTATATAAATACAAAATCAAGTCATTTTCATTCAATTATTTAATTGCAAGTTATTCTTTACGCTAAACACGTTTTCATAAACATCCTCTTCTTGAAAGTCTTTAGTCACAATATGATGTTTGGCTAAATTGTATAAAAATATATATTGCTCCTAAAACATTATTTTGTTACAAAAATAATCGAATTAAATATTGCAATAATACCTCGTATTGCAAAAACTCTTCTCGTCGATTTAGAATTGCCAGCGCCGCCCAACAGACATCAACATTTTTTTCCGTGTCGAGTTTTTTTATTAGAAAATCTAGAGCTGCAAATACTCCACAACCGGTTACTCCATCGCTATAATTATTACATTTTTTTATTACATACACCAGATATACATATAATAAGTTAACATACAAGCAACATATCACTATCAAGTCTCTTAAGCTGGAATAAGTTTGATGAAATTCATAGAAATTTGATAAGGAATTTGGGCATAGCTGTGTATTTTCCCATCCGATAAATTGCACTAAAGTTGTTGTAAACTTATTCTAAAAAAATATAAAAAATAGAGTTACATTTAAATTATATTTATTGTAATAATATGTTACTTCTGATTCAATATCCAATACTTGCAAATTGTACACGTCGTAAAAACCCTTATTTTCTTTGCTTTTGAAAGTCACCTGTATGAAATCAACTGGATTGTACGGTTTTTTAGAACTCGGCCAAAACGCACAGCTTCCCTAGACACATAAAACATAAAATAAACGTCAAAAATTTTATTCTATTATAGTAATATTTAACTGGTATGTTTGTGTTAATATCTTGCAAGGATAAAATAAGTGGAGCTTGTTCAGCTACAATCATTCGCCAAAAATCACTGCATGTATCCGTTTCGTTATTTATAAATGGCTGTTGCGTTGCAATAAATTTATCTTTCTTTTGGAATCCATTCACTTTGACTGCATTTATGTAATCGGAAAATTCTTCGTGAATTGGGTATCTGGGAAGATAATATATGCCTTTACCCTCTAAAAAACAAGATTAACAAGTAGCCAAAATCATTGTTAACACTCCCTCTGTCCGAATATAAGAGTCTCATTTTAAATAGTATGCTTTTTTATTGATTTAAATTGTATGAAAGGTAAAAGTATAAACAAATATCTAGACCAATCAAAAAAAAGAAAAGTTACGAAGACAATCAAAATTACCATTATCATTAAAGTACCTTGAGGAGGCAATGAACATTTATACGAGTAGTACTTGTAGTGGTAATTCGTAACTTTTCTTTTTTGCTCTATACCTATATAATATACCTGTTCCTATGTATGTACACAATTGTAATTCCCAATTAAAACTTCATAATTTGTTTGTTTATAGGGTCTTTTTATTTTCATCAGTTATTCTAATCTCGAAAATCACGGTAAAATTAAAACAGGACTCTTATTTTCAGACAAATTTTTGTATCAAATAGGACTCTTATATTCAGACAGAGAGAGTATTAGAAATTGATGTATACTGGGAATAAATTCAGGATTCCTATTTTTTTCTCGTGTGTATGAAGAGTGTGGAAATGATCCATAAACTTTTTTATATATTGCTGCCGATAATAGACTTTGGACGCTGTGAAAATCCTTAAAGTTTAAAATATTAGTTGCTACCTCTTGGTGAACCATTATTATCATAAATAACAAGAATAATAATTAAATAAAAACACTTGGATTTAGTTCTGTTTTTGGAAATCCCACACGTCCTATAAAATTAATATAAATAATCTGTTTTGCAATGTATTTAGAACTAACACATTGTTCATTAAGTCCTGGGCCTTGCATTGAAGGGGGGTTGTTATTAACAATGCATATTATTTTTGGTAAATATAACTTTTAATGGGTCGCTTGTTCAATTGTTCGCTTTGTTTAAAAGTTACAGCGATTTCAAATAAAATATTTAGAATAGTTTGCACGCAATGAAAAAATCCTAATTTCATGCACCAATAAAACATTATTTTCTAATGGAGAAAATACCGTACAAGATTCTACATAGCTTATTAAGGGTCATCCGGATTCTTCGCCATCAGAAACAACCATAAAAAGATGGCATTTGGAGTTTAAACTTGGTCGAACAGACAAAAATGATACACCACGTTCTGGCTCTCAGTAATGACCGTTTGCAGATCTTAAATAAATGCTGCCGGAAAACATTATCAAATTTTTCCATTGCATACAAACGATCCAAAATATTTTTTCAAAGCACTGCAACTTATAAAGAAATCAAACAAGTGAGCTTCAATTTTGACAAGAGACCTTTGAAAAGCTGTATTTACTAAAAATAATATGCATTTGTTATTGACAATCGCCTTTCTATGTTAGGCCCGGGACCTATTGAATTATGTGTTAGTCCTAATGATGGTGGTATAGCCGAAATGCGCATAGATTATATTGAAAATAAATCTATAAGTGAACTTAAACGAAGTGTTTTTATTTAATTATTAGTCTTGTTACGTATATTTACCTTAAAAATCAATTTGTACAGCGTGTCTTTGTCTATATCCTTTATGTATTGCCAATGAAATCGAGTATCTTTACCATGTTTCAGTTCATGTAACACAAAGTAAACTAATTTGTATTGATCCTAAAATTATCGAAGTTAGAAACATTCTATTTAGGTAACTGAATGATACGAGTACTGCATTACCACACTGGATATTAAATTCGCACGACATTGACGCATAGTTGTTAGATATTGTGGTAATTCCAATTGTGTGTTATCGTTCAGCAAATTATAGATTGCTATAAATGCTCCGGTTCTTCCCACGCCAGCACTAAATCATGCAAGTTTTAAAATAGCATTGAGACAATGAAATGTATACCAGGTACCTGCAGTGTACAACCAATGGGAATTTTTGATCGTCTTTCTGTTTTATATAGTTTATAAAATAATATAAACTCTTTACGGCAATTGGAATTTCGTTATCAGGCCATGCAAAAAAGTAATATTGATATATCTAAAATTTTATATTGCATGAATTGAAAACAATCATTTTATATTATTGAAAATACTTCTCTGGTTTCTTTATTCAACGAGATTAAAATTTTTCTAATATAAAAATCAACAAAATGAAGCGTTTCAACATGTTCAACAGTTATATCGAAGCATGTCCATGTTTCTTGATCAATCGGCCAATATTGCATCACTTTTCTCTTTGAAAATTTTAATAAATTAATTATAAAAAATAAACAAGGTTAACACTTCTTACCGGGCCTTCAGATAAACTCGCTAAACATACAATTATAGAGCATTTTTCTTGCCAAATCATTTCCCAAAAGTCGTTGATCGTTGATTTTAACGGACATTGCGTTGCAATAAATGTTTTACTACCTTTATAGCCCTAGAATAAATATAATAATTAAACTTAAACTAAAATTGAATTAAGAAAACACAGAAATTGAATTGAAGAATATGGACCAATTACCTTCTGGAATATATATGTATTAACTATCGCTTTGTTTATCCCAAATGAAATATATTAAAAGAACGTAAAAGCAAAAATGTACCTATGCAGGTATTGTATATACAGTGCCTAATTTAAAGATTTACAGCCAAAGTCCATTTATAAGAACAATTAAACGTATGACTCTGATCTGAAATTGAATCAGTTTATCATAAGGAGCCCGGCTCAGATCGGAGCTCGAGTGCTTCAACCTATCCGTGAAATACTCTGTTACAATGACATACAGTAGACTCCCGATTATCCCTGGGCAATTCTCATTTTACAGTACACTTCGAATTATCCGCGATATCAATGTGACTATTAGGTACTATTAATTTTTGTTTAAGCATTCAATAATATGTACAATAGTAGATTACGAGTTATTGTTAAAGTCCTTTATGGTGTTTTAGTATGTATTGTGTTCCTCAAATTTGTTTTGGTGTGATACCTTTTTCTTATAAGTTTGCATTTGTCGTGCTTCTTATTATCTCAGATAATCGAGAGTCTACTATACGATTTGACACGGTGTGTCAGTTGTTTGGACTTTGCATGTTTTTACTCCACTGGCGACGATGAGTGAAAAGTTAATAATAAATGATAACTCAATGCGAAACGATTGTTTCTAAGATAAATTGTGTTTTCTTCTCTCAAGTAAACCATAATAAAGGGTGTTTCAATAAGGATATGTTTTTATATTGATCTAGTAACCATAGTAATTAAGGTATACATGTCACTAGTTGCCATTTATTTTAAGTATACTCTGGCAATTTATTATGCCAAAGTACACGATTCAAGAACGTTTGGTTATTGTCCATAAATATTACGAAAATGCTCGTTCTTTATTGAACACTTTTCGCGCACTTCGCGAAAACTTTGGTCGAAATGATCGCTCTTTTGTGCTCGTCATTCATCGCATCGTTCAGAAATTTGACGAAAAAATTTTGCTTATTTACGTATTCAGATAAACAAAAATGTGCTTCATCCGAAAAGATATTTTTTTTTGAAAAATTGCGATCTCTTTCAAGTTGTTTTAAACTCCAACCAGCAAATTTGCGGCGCCGACGATGGTCCAGTGGCTTAAGTTCTTGAGTGAAAACAATCTTGTACGGGTGTAAATTCAAATCTTTTTGCAAAATTAGCCAAGTTGTTGTTTTTTTTAAGTCTCAACTCTTGAGCACGACAAAGAATTGATTGATTTGGATTTTCTGCAACACCTTGCTCTTACAATAGCAATATTTTCAACAGTTCTGACATTTTAGCGCCTTGCTGGTGTTTTTATATCATGAAGGGTAGAATTAGCTTCAAATTTCTGAACGATGCGACGAATGGCGAGCACAGAAGAGCGATCATTTCGACCAAAGTTTTCGCAAAGTGTGCGAAAAGTGTTCACAAAAGAACGACCATTTTCGTAATATTTTTGGACAATAACCAAACGTTCTTGAAGCGTGTACTTTGACATAATAAATTGCTAGAGTATATTTAACATAAATGACAACTAGTGACAAGTATAACTTAATTTCCATGGTTACTAGATCAATATAAAAACATATCATTCTTATTGAAACAACTTTTACAAACATCACTTGGGTTTATTATCACTCAACATAATTATGCGTATCATCGTATAAATAAAGTACATACCTCAATGTAATTTGCATTGATGTAGTTGACATTTGATTTTAGTACTACTCGCGTACGATCATCTAAAAGATCATCGACAAAAATTAGTTAGAAATTTAAAATTCAAATTTGTTTTAAAGGAGTACTTACATGGAATTATATTACCATAGCGATTTTTATGTTTGTTCTCTTGTCCAGCTTGTTTTGTATACGGAAAACTTTTTTTGGCCATCTAAACATTTACATTTCTAAATTAAATAGCATTTTTACAAATTATTATTTTACCTCAAATTCATGCTCTACATTATTCATGTATTCTTCACTTTCCAAGTTTACCATTCTTATTTCTTCTGGCAATTTTGCTATTTCAAGCTGTTGATCTAAATTGTTTTTCTTACGCAAATAAATGTACCTAAAAAAGTGTAACATAATTCATCTGTTTTAATTCAGTAACTTTTAGTCCATACTTGTAATAAACTATAACTGAAATTCCCAGTAAAACAACGACGCTTATTATCAAAATCGTAATAACAATTATATTCACGTTGCTTTTAGGCTCCTCTTTATCTGCCACAACTACAGCATCTACAGTGTTAACCACAACAAACGTTGCGGTTGAGGTAATATTAGTTGTTATCCATTCAGAATTATCGCCAACCTTAAATTGATTTTTTGCTCGTATAGAAATATTATAGTAGCCATCTTCCAAACTATCAACTTTATATGCGTAAGAATATTGTCTTTCATTTATATCTATTATTTTAGTATAATTTATATTATTTGCTAAATTTTTTATTAAAATTTCAAAGCTTTCAATTTGACCATTTTCTAACTCTGGATGATACCATGTTAAATTTACTATATTGCTTTCAATATACGTTCTTTGTACGTCTAACGGTTTGGTAGGGCCTATAACAATTAATTTTAGCAAAAATAGCAATACATATATCATAACAAATAGTTTACCAACTGTCATATCAGTGGTAATTGCAGTTTCGAAGACATCTCCCAAATTATTTGGATCTTTATTTTTCGCTTGTATCTAAAAGATAAAAAATCATCTAGTGCAAAATGACTCACTGTTACTACCTTGAGAGTTTGATTTCGTTGCGGATCGTAACGTAATTGTCCACATATATAATCTGGATATAGAAAACATTTTTTGTGTGGTTCACTGGATGCATTTCTTTCATTTTGAAGTATGTTAATAGAATATGATTCTAATTCTCCATTTGCAGGATTTGGTGGCTTCCATTTAAAAAAAATGCTTTCATTATTGAATCGGTAAAGGGTGAAATTTAGAATTTTAGACGGAGCTAAAAATTTAAAATATAGAGTGTTTCACTAAATCGATTTTTAAATAAACATACAATGAGTTGTTTGTGAATTATCCACTCAAAGTTCTTTTTTTAAACTGATGATTGTATATTGAAATATAAGATCTGACTGAAATTACTAGATGGCATTTCTTAGATTAATTTTAAGATCATCAATTGAATTTACTTTAATATTAATGTAATAATAATTTCACAATAAATTTGCTATAATTGGAGATTATATAGGACTAGTAAGACTTTTTTAATAAATTTAATTATACTTACAAAGTTAATATATTGTAGGAAATGCCATGCAACAAATTCAATCACAAAAATGCAGCGGATATTTGAACAATGTTTGATTTTAAAGTGCCATAAAATATACTTTCCGTTTAAAAAAAAAGAGTGGATATTTCATACATAATTTTTTTCATTTATATTTAACATCATTATGGTAATACCTTTTAAAAAATATTTTTAAATATTACCTGCAGGTGATGTTCGAAACTCATAATCACGTACTAACCCATTCCTACTTGAAGACAGCCTAATAGCTTGAACAAGAAGCACATACTCAGTATATGGCTCTAAATTTTTTAATTCGATAATCTTAAGTTCTTGGTTTGTATTTAAAAGTGGAAGAGATTTAGAATTCTCTTTCGAAGCATAAAAATAATATTCTGTAGGTCCATTATATTCGTCGCATGGACGCATTTCATATATGATCGTATTGTTGTTTGTCAAATTATATGAGTTAGGAGTAGATTCCGAGTCATATATTTTATCTAGAATTAAATTATTTTTAATACTTAATAAATACTACTTACAATATGCATACCAAAGGCTGTTGTATTGATATATGATCTTAAAGTTTCCGTTTTGCGATTTTCTGTCAAGATACTTATTTCATACATTGAATAAGGCGATAAATTTTTTAACTCTACTTTTAAATTTTCAAACTTTTCACTTTTGATATTTTCGCTATCGCTCTTGTTATTTGAACACATTAAATGTTTTATGAGCTGAAACACAACTGTTATTTATTTTATTTTAAACTACTTTGAATATCTACCTTATATTCCACTTTAAATTTCAAACTAGAATCTTTATTAGAATTATTCAATGTTATTGAAATGGTGCTATTTGTACTCTCAATAGTATTAAATGTAGGTTCTGAAATTTAAAATATTATTAAAACTCATTACATAGGTATGTACAGGGCCGGTTCGTAGCGTGTGCAAAGAACGCATGGCACACATGCGCTTCACTTAGTGCCTATATTTAATTTTTTGAATTTATTGTATAATTATACGATAGTAATCTTCGGGATGTACAGCAAATAAAGGTTGAACGCAAACTGATTGAAAAATGTGGAAATTGTATGAAATTTTTGGAAAAATTTTGATTTTTGAATGTTTTTTGTTGTTCTAAACGACCTTCAGTCAAAACTACGTGTAAGTAAATTGTTTAAGAAATTTGTGGAAAAATTAACAACAATAAAAACTTATTTTTTATAAATATAACAAATAAATATAAAAAATAAACTAAATTCTAAATCAAATTCTCGATAACTGAACAAGGCATTAAAGTTTTGATGGCGACTTAATAATTTAAAAAATACATTTACAATAATTATTTTAATTATTGAAATTGTAAAATTTTTAACAATTTTTTAATTACTTTAAAAATTTAGATAAATTATTCTGTATTTTTTCATCACTCCACTAAAAGAGTGTTAAATGAAAACAGCGCTAAACAGAGCAGCATTAAACGGGGTCTTACTGTACACTTTTAATACTTACGTGCATACAAGGTTGTAGTATTTATGTTAAATGACTCGATTTCGAATTGCTTCAGTGTGTTATTCGGTTGAAATTCCACCGTATAATTCATAGATGCTTCTAAATTCCGTATCCAACTTTTTTCGTCAATTGATGCAAGTTTATTATTTAAAAAAATGTTATACATCTTTAAAGGACAGGAATTTTTATCATTTTCTTTTATTTTAATAATAAGGGCATCTTTTTTAGGTTCTATTTTGCATTTGTATTCGGTTAACGCTAAAAACATATCATTTAATATCTTCTGTATATTAAGATGATAATTTAATATACGTATGCAACCAGTTCGTTTCTCAGCCTTATACTCATCATCCAAACATATATTATCTTTACATAAAATTAAATTTATGGTATAATTTGTTAAAATCTTTAATCGCATGAAATTGTTCCCTTCATAAAATCCATTATACTAAAAAATAAATTGATAAGAAGTAGTATCATCTTTTGTGGTTATGCTAAATTACATATAATTCTTTTATAATTGTATAGTTCGTATGACTTGAATGTACTTCTATACTATTCTCGTAAACTTTAACAATATCACTAACTGCAATAGAATTAGCGAAATTATAATACAAGGAAATAATTATTTTGTTTTTATACTTAAGCATCGATTTCCAATAAAACCATCCAAACATCCTTCAGTACAATATCCATTCACTTTATCACATTTCTTATTTTTACAATTTTCACTGCAAGTCGAGTTGCAATCCTTTCCCCAATGTCCATCGTCAGTACAATCTGAAAATACGCATTGAAATTTGCACAACAATTGTGAGATTAAATACCTTCATCACAATTATCTCCAACTTTTCCAATTGAACAATGGCACTGATCTTCATCACATATCTCATAATTTTCACAATAATCATTGCTGACAATATTTTTACACGACAACTTGGAATCATTATTTAATCGTTTCATATAGATGTCTTTTAAGAAATTATCCTGTTTCTGTTGCATATCAATTCTCTCTGACTTCAAGTTCTGGCATATTAATGAGGACTTATTAGATGATGACATAGATATTATTCTTGGTTTATCATTACATTGCAGAAATTTATCTATTAAAATGTATCCATCGTTGTATTTAGAGGATGAGTTAATAAAGATATGAAAATGTTTCTTGGTTGGATGGATATGTTCTTCAATTACTATCCTCTGCCACTCATTTGATCTATCTGTAGAAGCCAAAAAAAAATGTTCAAAATAATTAATGTATTGCACAATATTATTACGTACTTATTTCCACTGTTATTTGTTTGCCATCTTCATTGGTCATATTAAGTGTTATTGTAATGTTTGCAATATTATAAAAATAAATATAAAATTCCAGACACAGTCTATTTCCTGCTACCGATAATGGTGAAGATGTTAATTGGAAACCGTATTCAGATTGTGATAATATTTTAGATGGAATATTATAGGCAGATGCTGAAACTCATCACGATATTATTTTATATTTGCGTTGTGTATTTAAAATTACTTCTATGAAGTTTCCATTTCATTGCAAACTTAGCATCCAAATACAATTTATAATCGAGTTGTTGGTAATTAGATTCATCTTCTGGCAAGGTAAATTGCTTTTTCACAAATATACGATTTTCGTGTTTATAAATAGTGTAATGAGCCCATTCCGGCGTAAATTCGGATGTTGATGAATAGACTTTTTCATTATCTTCTTTACAAGCGCTTTCATCTGGTGAATTTGTACTATCTTCATCTTCATTTTCACTTACACTATTAATTTGATTACAACTATTTTTCTCGACTTTACATTCAACAAATTCATCTTCCGCCCTATCATTTTTAATTTTTGCACAATATTCTATATTGTTTGAATCAGTCAACTTAATAACAACTTCTTCATTACATTGAACTGATATATGTATAAATTTGGTGTTATTAATAGATTGATAGTCCGTATCATTGGTATAAATGTCGAATTCTAGAAAAGTTATTAAATTAATTTCATTAATTAATTGCTGCAATTGTTAATTTGCGTACTCTCCCATCTATAATCCAATATTTTAGGAAAACTTAGACTATAATTTCTGATGTTTTCATCAACATTATTGTAATTAATGTTATGATACTGACCCTCGTCAATAGTATCTAAATACAGTTTATATTAACTTTATCTAATAACAAATTACTTCTTTTATTAGCTACTTACAGGTTTTTTCTATGTTAGTTGATAACCAAGTTATTGCACCGTCTCCACTAGTAACACAAAACGCTTTAAACTTATCATTATCTTTTTTCGCTAATAAAAAAGTGGCTTGTCTTTCATCACCAATAACTATTTTAAGAACAGTGTATATAGTAATAATTAATATTTTATGGTAAAATGTCATTTCGACAATTATTGCTTTTGCAATGTAGAATAATTCAGGATTCAATAACGGTAATAGTTGTAATCTAATCTATAGAATTATTTATTTACGAGATACATTTCAAATAAATGTTGGATGATGTGATTCATCGCAAGTTTGTGTTTTATTAGTCTAATTATTGACAAATATTAAATTTAACGAAATTTTTTATCATTATTAAATATAATATCAACTTAGTGATTTAATATTATATAATTAAATAAAATAGACCTTGAAAAAAATTTTGTGCAAACTGAAAATACTAACTGAATCAATTATCTGTCTGCTACTTCTATATATGCAATATTTTGTATATGTAGTATTTTTTTAAATTTAGAATACATATAGTATAGGGAAGAAATTTTATACGTTTTTATTATTCTTGTTAATGATTCATATTTTTGTTTATTTAAAGAAAGATTAAAGTGGTACAAAGTGAATTCGCATCACTATATTGTAATATTATCTGCGATATGATAAATGTATGTTTAGTAATTCGTAATGATAAATTCTATAAACAAGAAATGAATCGTAAACATGTCTCACTTTAATTTTCAATCTCAACTAATGAGATTTTTAAATGTCTTGAGGGGTTTATGCTTCTCTTACCACAGATGCGTGTACAAGCAATTGCCTACATGCAAGCCCGCTCAAACGTTAATGCGCCTGCGTTAATCCATAAATTATAATAAGCAGCGTGTGCCGCCATTTTGATTTAGTGCTTGGTGTTTGGCGTCAAATAACAAAAAAAGATGTTTATTTAATTAATTTGTTATAAATTGTTGCAGCATTCTGCTATTGTTAAGGTATGTATAGTGTGAATTATTTTAAACTCCTTATCGCTACTTTGATTTGTTGTTATTCGCATGTTAACAACTGCATTACCTTGATTTATTAAAATTCAGTCGTTTTAATTATAAAGTGACGCTAGTTTACTATTTAAAAACCATTGATAAGCATTTATTTTTGTCGATTGCATTGTTTCAATATTTGATATTTATGATTTGTTTATAATTTTGACATCGCGGGAACTTTCTTCTATGGACGCCCACTTTTATGTTTACGATTTTGAACCTTTTTGGGTGTTGTTACAATGTCCAATTTCCTATAATGCTCGAAATGAACTTTAATTATTAATGATTTTTAAATGTTATACATGCTAATCATATGCTGAAAATTAAATCGTTTATTTCTTATGCTTACTTTTAGCCAGTATGATTGAAAAACCAAAATGTGGCTAAGGAGTGAGAAGAGCGGAAAAGGATTTAAATCATTTTCTTTGTACAAACTTAAGCGCAACAAAAAGTCGCCAAAAAAGACCAAAACAAATCGCACCGTACCAAAAAAAGATGTGCAAAAATCTAAATCAAAAATATCTGATGAGAGCAAGGAAAACCAACTGCAACTGGTTCCAGAAATGTATAATACAAATCTAGAAAAGGCTTTTGATAAGCAAGAAACCAATACACCAAAAACCACCAACAACGAGGAATCAACAAATGTTGATGTTGTTGGGTCGACGAATGTCGATTTACCTAAAGAAATTGAGTATTCTAAATTAAGCTTAGATAATAATTTAAATCTAAATTGTGGAGAATCTTTACAGTCAGACCACATATACCATTTAGATAAAGCCGCCGAAGATTTTCAATATTCACAATACACCGATAAAATGTGCGAAAGCATTTATTACAATTACACTATGAAAAATGATTACCAAGATTTACAAATCGACTTAAGCAATGTGAATACTCAGGATTTTTCATCTCTACTTGATGAGGAAATTGTCAAGAATGAGGACTTAATGAGTATAACAAATTTAAATTACGATTATTCCACACTATACCAAACCAGCAATGTTCAGGATCAGGTTTTAATAAGTTCAGTCATTCCATCAAGCAATGTCGAAGAGCGGCTTGATAAACAGCCGGAACACGTTGAAGTCGAGGATACGTGGGAGGCGTTCGATCCGTACGTGTTTATAAAACATCTTCCACCGCTCACGCTAGAAATGCGCTCCAAATGTCCCGCGCTTCCGCTAAAAACGCGATCGAGTCCAGAGTTCAGTTTGGTGCTTGATTTGGATGAAACATTAGTGCATTGCAGTCTGCAAGAATTGAGCGATGCGAGTTTTCACTTTCCCGTGCTCTTCCAGGATTGCTCCTATACCGTTTACGTGCGCACACGTCCCTACTTCAAAGAATTCATGGAGCGGGTCTCGTCGATGTTTGAAGTAATCCTATTTACAGCCAGTAAGCGCGTCTACGCTGATAAATTATTGAATTTGTTGGATCCAGAACGTAAATGGATTAAATACAGGTTGTTCAGGGAACATTGCGTTTGCGTTAATGGAAATTATATTAAAGATTTGTCGATTCTTGGCAGAGATCTCAGTAAAACGATTATTGTCGATAATTCGCCGCAAGCATTCGGTTATCAGGTAAGTTTAGTTTTAGTAGTAAGACAATTAATAATCATGTAACCCATCAATACATTATTTAACATCATCGCACAACTTGCAACTTGATCAATTATTCATTTTATGGTACCTATTCAAACTTTGTTACATTGCAAATGGATTGATTCATTTACTTTTAGTTGAATAATGGAATTCCAATTGAAAGCTGGTTTGTCGATCGCTCAGATTCGGAGCTTATGAAAATTTTACCATTTTTGGAGGATCTCGTTCATTTGGTAAATAAATATCTTATTATAAGCAATGGTTTCCAATTTTTTTTACTTAAGTCCCTCTCAATAAATGTAGCACGTGTACAGTTTCTGAAAATGTCATAGAAATCAGCAAAAATCAAACAAAATTCAAAAATTTTCGTATTTCTTGAATGAAATGAAGTAAAAAATTTGAATTTTGCTCTTACTTTTGTTGATTTTTATACAATTACGCGCTCCTTTTACAATTGTTTTGAACCTCACATATTGGAAATCACTGTATTTGTAACAATCATTTACAATCTTATTTAATTCATTTTATTGCAGCAGGAAGATGTGCGACCGCATATAAGGAATAAGTTTAAACTGTTCAGCTATTTACCGCCGGATTAGATATCGGACAGATAAGTAGACAATCATCACATCTATCTCTAAGCAAAAATTTTTTATTCACAAAATTTCTATTAGGAAAATGTATTGTGACAGCACTAATACTGACTTACAAATCAGATTATGACTTCTAAGCAACTTTTTCGAAAAATTGTTTAATTCCGTCCCTAAATCCTGTCGCAAATTTTTATACGCAAAAGATAAACAACAAGTTGTAAATTATTATCAATATTTTATTTTTATATTTTATTAAGTTGGATATTGTTTTTGTTGCTTGAAAGCCATTTTATTGTGAAAGTGCCTAAAATGTTTTAGTTATTAAGTTTATTGTTTAACGAGGGGCAATATTTAAGAAAACAAACAAACAAGGATGTGAATGTTTGTGTGATAGTTGAAGGATTTTTATTTTATTTAAATATGTTGTTATTAACTTGAGTTACATGTTTATATGTAATACATATTTGAGTTCGTTTGTCAGTATTTGAGCTTGCATATTTTAGAGCTCGAAAGAGAAGCTCGTTAAAAGAATTTTTAAAAAGAAAAAAAACAAATTGTTTGTATAAAAAAATTGAAGTTTGATTATTATTCGAAAAATAGGGATCAATTCTAGGTGAAATTCTTGCCATCCTTATTATTACTAACAAAAAAATAAAACTTATGAAAAGAATTAAGAAATACTAATTAAATGAATACGATAGTTTCTAGATGCAATATAAGCACAAATCTTTATTTTTTTGTTGATTTTATTTTGTTAATTAAAGAAAGATCTTATTATATATATCTTTTATTGTAGCTATCAAATTTTGATATTATTCAAACGGACAATATATATTGAGAAACGTCTGATTTTTGTGATATTGCGTAACGTAATGTTTGTTAAAACAATCAAAATTTATGTTCTAAGAAAAATTATGACAGATTTGATGGCTGCAATAGTTTGTATATCATAATGAATGTTAATAACTTTATATTTTATTAAGAATAAAATACTTCATTTATATATACGCGCATAAAGAGTTATAAAACTTAGAGAGTAACTTAAGTTTCTAGTGGATAGTTGCTAAACATTTTATTTCCTTCTAATGTTATTCGTTTTTTTTTTAATCAACAATTTATGTACTTATTTTTTATATTCGTATATTTTTATTTTTTGTAGTGAAAAAGTGGCTCCATTCCTTTCAGCCGCTTTTTTATAACAAATGTTTGTTACTTTGTTTTTAATAATTAACATATATATAGTTAACTTTATACCATATATATTTGCAAATTTTGTTAATATATTTTTAATCTATGTATTAAAGTAAACTATTAAATTACATACGTAAAAAATATGTCGTACTTTATTTTAATAAACGTACATAAATAATACTTACAAATAACTATAAATACAACGTTAAAAATTTTATCGTCCATATGGATGAATTTGGGCAGCGCTTTTGATATTTGTTTTAATTGCGGATGGTGCTTTGTTCATAGTCATAGGTTGCGTCGTTGGAGGTAAAGGTCCTTGTCCCGGACCCGCACCGGCACGACCACTAGGCGCCATCATTCCACCAGAATTACCAGGTTGTCCATTTGCATTTCCAACCATTTCAAACATCTACAACATTATATAGTAAACAAAATGCTATAACAATGTGATTGAACGGATATACTAAGTGACATGAACAAAGACATCCAACAATACATATTAGGAACTCAAGGATTGGGAGAGGGTAATCAAAAACGCAGAAACAACCAAGGTTTTTCACAGAATAACATGTCTAAGCATACTTCATTGTGTGATCATGACGCAGGCTCAAAAAATTCTGTGGAAGATGAGTTAATAAATTAATAAAGTTTTTAGCCATAATGTCTCCGAAAGGTATCAACAGGTGATTGATTCGAAAAGCACGATGGTCAAGGTATAATATTAACGTTAATTTGTTCAAAATAATTCAATGTAACTCAGGCAATATTATCTGAAATGTTTTTAAAGTATAGTTAAATGTCAAGATCCACTACTTCCTGCATATAACCCAGGACTGTCATATAGCCCTCAAAGAGAGGAGGGAAGGAAATTCTTTTTAACTACAGCATTCCACATCATAACTCCAACAAGGCGATTCTTTTTTCATGGGAGATTTGGGATTGCTCGATTGCTCCACTTCTTATGCTGCATATGCAGTGAGGCTACTAAGCAACGCGATTTGCATCGCACTTCTGTATACATAGAAAATTATAACCTGTATAATTTAAATTCCAAAAGATCAAAGAAAACGTTATAAATTTCCCCCTCGCAAATAACAATCAATTTAATGTTTGAGAATTTCGGGGAGATACTAAAACACTGAGGTGTATAGGCTAGATTTTTCTATGTATATCTTTCCATAAAACGCATTGTACGTGTTTGCGTTCCTGGTTACTTGTATCGCGTTGCTTAAGGACTGCATAACAACCGCATATATTGGCGATATGGAAGCTTCCTTCATTCCCTGCTTCACAATGTTTCCAACCTTACGCTTGTCCAATCGACAATTGCATTCTTCTTAAGTCATTCATGTTTCCCATGTAGTCGTTGCAGTTGGTTAAGGATATATATATGCAGCACATATATTGGTTAAGGATATATATGGTAGCAGGACTCTTTCTCATCATCACGAGCATATGATTATCTACAAATTATTACACTTTAAGCAAGATAATTCTGGAAACCACAGTTACATTGAACTATTTTGAATATCTGTTGCCCTATCGATCCTGCTTTTAATATGATATTGTTTAATTTAACTCATCCTCGACAAATTCAAATAAAGCTTCGTCATTAGGTTCAGGTAGTTGTTGCCATACTTCAAGACTTGGAGTAGTTTTTCACATAACTCAATATGTACTAATGCAAATAATAACCTTTAATCCCTTTCCCATTCCCACGGCAGCTACTAATAAATGTGTATCGGCGACACTGGAATTTTGTTGCGTACTACCTCTCGCTGACGATTCAACCTCCCATTCTTCCCGTGCTTTACTCACAATATCCCATATATGTGACACAACCTTTTGGTAAGCTGCTACTTGTTTCTGCAAGGTAAGAAATTGGATCAATTATGTAATTTGCAACTATTTGCAGTACATACCTGCGCATTTTCATATGCCAGCGTTGCTGCTTT
Source organism: Adinopsis sp. GC000173 (assembly GCA_030264715.1). Taxonomy (NCBI): domain Eukaryota; kingdom Metazoa; phylum Arthropoda; class Insecta; order Coleoptera; family Staphylinidae; genus Adinopsis; species Adinopsis sp. GC000173. The sequence goes on from JARJDW010003011.1 coordinate 31,157, forward strand.
GTGTTCCAATTGTAACATTTTCGTTTCCGCTAATGGTTCAAGTTTCGTTCTCAAGTAATCAGGTACTAAATCGTGTGCAAATGTTGTTACTCTATGTTCAGTCATTTGTGCGAGTTGCTCATCTCTTTCCGGTGATAGCATTAAGGGTAAAACTGTTAAATTTCTTAATACAGGGCACTTATCGTGACTCAGAATTTTTGATAAAGATGTGAGCTAAAATAATAGAGTTAGTAAGACAATCTAATAATATACAATAGATACTTACATGACCCGAAAGTAAGGCATAGTTATCCAAAAAGGCTGGCCAATTTAATGTTTCATATTCATTCTCCACCTTAAATATCATTCCCGCTATAGACGATTTTAGATCGTTTACTCGCTGTACTATTGTTTCTAATGCAGATTCCAATTGTTTCTCTTCCCTTTGTTGCATTTTTATAATTTATCAGTTAACTACACTTAACCTACAAACGTTAAAAATATACTGAAATAAACATAGATTTCCAATCCCAAATGACCTCATCCACTTCGAAAACAAAATGACGTATGTCCTCTCTTCTATGTTTTTATTCAATCACAGAAATTACATTAAATTTTAAAACGATAAACTATAATTATAATGGAGGGTACGATAAAATGAAGGAAGGATATAAAATAACAATATTGACAATGTGACAACGATGAGATTTATTTGGTTTGTTCGTTGTTCCATCAAGCATTATCGGACTGAATATAGCGCATGCGTTAATACCGCTAACAAAGGCGAGTTCAAAATGTCTTGAGCGTCCCCATTCTTCATGGAACCGCTGAAATGACTTCCTATGCTCTAATTCCACGGATTAATCCATGTCTAACTCAGTTAACAAATTTAAAAGGCAATATAAAACCAACACTTCACAGTATAAAAATGGCAAATAGAATTATTCTAAACACGTAAAAGTTGCAGTAGCTATTTGTGGAAAAATATCAAAATATTTTAGAAATATCATATATATTTATTTGTTAGCATATGCAGATTATTTAAATGTTATCAAGCAATCCAAAATATGTCATTATAATTATTGTTGTACCCTTGTCAAAATAAAATTTAGCTTTTTTGTGAATATATTACCTTAATTTTAGCTATATACCTCTCCACGATATTTCTTACGGTGGTTTTAACTTTAAGACATAGTTGCTTTGATTAAGAACCATTCTTTCGTTAAAACATATATTGACAGCTTTTACGTCAGTAGCCATTTGACAGTATTTTGTAGAGCCTAATTAAAAGGCTTAATTGGATGTGTAAAGTAAACTATGAAAACCTTATTACTTCCACCAATAATTAACCAATAATTTGTATTTAATTAAAAATTCGAAGTTAAAAAATAATAACAAAATTAAGTTATTTTAAACTTATATAAGATAGATTAGCATTTAGTTAAATTTGCTACAAAATGCATTTACGAAAAGATAAATTATAGATGGGAAAGTGATACAGTTCAATATGTAGCAATAACTTGATCATAAAATAAAGCAGATATTGCAATTATTATACATTACATTAGATTTGATTGCAATTCAAAAATTAATTAATAAATAAATATAATGAAATAATTCACATTAGTAATTATTATTTATCTTATCAATATCTTTAATATGTTTTGTGAAGTATGTAAGTGCATAAATTAGTTTTATGACATTAAAATTAAAACAAATATAAAGTAAAAAATAAGCACTTGAAGCACTTACCCTACGTTTGACCTTATATGTTGAGAAAAATATTATGATTACTAATTTAAAAGCATTAAATCTCAGAACCCATAAACATTTCTTTTATAAACAAGCGTACGCTGTTTTCTGCTTTTTTCATTTCCTATTTATTATTTTAATGAATTCACTCAAGGAACATTAGTGATGACTGAGCCACGACTGAACGAACCAACAAATAACAAGATTATCAGGAACATTTTGTGAATTGAGTGATATAAATTTAATAAACGATGAGCCGGTTCATATTATTCATATGGCTTGGATTACCTCGCTCATATTAATGCGGCTCAAATAAATGATGTTACATTACACGCACAATATTCCGTTCAATTTGAATTCATATAATTATTATAAGCATTTATGTGATCAACAAACATTAATATAAAACACAGGGTTAATTGAAATGGCTTAGCAAGAGCAAGAGGAATTGGATGAGCTGCTGTTCAATTATATCGCGAAAGATATCTAGTGAGGCCACTAAGTAATAACATCATCTTTGCATGTACTTGTATTTCGGTTTAAATAAGTCAACATGTTTTCTTTTAGAATTCGCCCAACATTATTTCAAAGATTTTATTGTTTTCCGGAAACTAATGTAATCACCACAACTAGTAAAACCAGAACAATTGACTAGAGAACTTCTTTATTCTTTATTTTATAAATATTGGAACTAAAATAAAAACACAATTAATAGGTTTGAAATAACTTTTTCAAAAAGGCGCGGTACACATTGTAAAGATGGGACAGCAATATGCGACAGTAATAAACCTTCTTTAATATTGAATATTTCTGCATGTTTCTTTATCCAAAATTCTAATATTTAATTCTTTTCCAGAAACATCCCCATTTTAAGTTACCAAAACTAGTAAATCCAGAAAAATTTACTAAAGAGCTTCTTTATAGGTATTCGAACTAAAATACAATGAATATATAAATGAGTTTAAAATAACTTTTTTATTTTAGTTTTATTAACTTTTCTTTAAATATTCGTTAGCTTTTAGGAGCAGTCTAGATTTGAAAATTGATATTTAAATTTAAAGCAAGCAGGGTAAACAGCGTAAACAGCTGACTGTGTTGCCATTTGAAGTATAGTCAGATTTTATTTATCTTTGTTTACTTCATTAGCTACTCCATTAATCACTCGGATCGTCTCTGTCCAACACATAAACAACGACGCTAGCGACATCACGATCCGTAGTACATGCTCCCCGCACCGCGAACCCCTATGCCAGTTGTGGGTCGCCCCATAGAGTTATCGCTCTACTCTTCGACTGCGAGTGACGCCTCTACGGCCTGTACAACAATCATTACGATCGCACTCGGCGCATGGTGTTTTATATTTACAACGATTTATATATTGAAAATTATATTTTAAGGTAACAAATATTATCCTGTCATAATTAATTTATTTGACGTTACTTCAATTAATTTGTGTTGTACGCAGTACAACATTCCAGGATGTTGGAACAGCAAAGGGCATATTGGAATCATTCGAACACAAAAGTCTTAATAGATTTGTATGGAGAATATAGGAAGAATGTGGGACACTCGCTTAAGACGCTAAAAACGATGTGGCAAGTGATTGCGAGAGATTTGAACGCGCAAACATCGAGCGACTTCACCGCAGAGCATTGTGAAAATAAGTGGCGGACCCTGACGCGAGCATATAAATTATTTAACGACAACAAAAAGGTACCAAAACGTGGGCGGTTTGAGTTTCAAGACGAAATGGATGTAATATATCAGGACCCTGACGTGAATCCGTTGCTACTGTTAAGTTGTGAAGTCGTAGACGATTCGACGACAATTGAGGAGGAGCCGGAATGTGTAAAAATTCTACCTAATGTAGAAAACGAAGGAAGGGTTAATGTTAAGCAGTCTGTACATAATACTGAATCGTTTGGACTCAAAAAACGTGCGACAATATTAGAGAAAATTAGGGCAGATAGGGCAAATTACTATAAAAGAAAACTGCAGCTGGACGCAGAAAAATTAGAGCAGATGAAACGGCGAAATCAACTGTTGAAGGAAAGGAACGATATTTTAAAACGTTCCATCTCGTCATCGTCTTGTTCGTCCTTGGCTTTACAACCAAAATCGGGTTCGTGATCCAAAATTGTGTTAATTAAATTGTGTGCATTTCAATAAGTGAATGTTTTGATGGTGCAATTTAAGTAATTAATGTTTTACTTCGTTTATGTATTTACAACCCTAAACGTTCATTGTTGAAATGACCTTTATAATCAACATTTTACTTGAGGCACCGTTTCACCAAAATGCCTAATTTCAGTTAAAAGTATGAATTAGCTGTTTTTTGCTCATACAATTCGGAGCCACAGCGTTGATGCTATGCATATATTTTGATGGCTGTTCGAAGTTACGTATCTGTCAAAATGACGTCTAATTCAAATCGCATGGATTTTAACTCAAATTAAACGCGTTTAATTATCCTACACTATATGTAAATTATTTCTACATATGTATGTGCTGTGCTATATTACCGTAAAACCTGGGGCAAAAGACGCATCTGTAAGGCTAAAAATTGTTATTTTGCATTCCGCGATGGCATTTTCTCGCTAACTGTTTTCTACGCTTAGGTTCCTTGTGTATAGAATCACTCCTTAAAAATTGAAGATGTCATCCCTGGATGCACTTATAGCAAGGCAGCACTGCTCGAACGAAACGGGTAAAAGCATGCTCGATGTTGGAGCTGCGCAAGGAACTTCGGGAGAAAGCTTGATGCTTCACTATGTCCTAACTTTTAAACGCACAGGTTTGTTTTCGCTGCTTCGTTGCACGCGAGCTATGCTGATGCAGCACAGCTCGCGCGCAACGAAGCAGCGGAAACAAACCTATGCGTTTAAGGTAGGACGCATATTGTGGCGCGCCAAGTTCGCTTTCGGAATTTCTTACGCAACTCTTAGCATCGAGCGAGTTTTTACCTGTTTCGCTCGAGCTGCGCTGCCTAACTATAAGTACACCCTTATTGGGCGAAATTAATTGATACAATTTGCCTAATTATTATTTGAGTTTTTGTGGAATAATCATTACCCGCTATAATTGAAAAATAAAAACAAAATTCAAGTTTAAATTTGCATTACTATGGACTAAACTGGAATTGTTATCGCTTTAGAGGAAAATAATGAAAAATTAACAAATTTTCATGTGCAAGACACCTGACATCTCTAGTACATATTCATTATGTGGCTGTCGGGTTATTTTTTAATATTAGAATTTTCATGTAGTATGAGAAGTGTATCTTTTGCGCCCCTTTCCGTTAAAAAGTCAGGTTTTTAAAGATTCTGGCACCCTGAGAATGCCAATGTCTAGCTACGACTACGACGGCTTTTTTATGGGTAATGGTTTAATACAGCAACCCAAACAATAAATAAAAGTATTTTCCCATGCATTTACGAAAATTCTGAGGCGCTTTTTGTGCCGGGTTTTACAGTATACTTATATTCACTACAAAGAGATGTTAAAAACATTCTTGCTGAAATGATTCTAACGCTTTTTGTGGTACAAAAATCAAAGTTTGAAAATGCGTCAACCTTTTTGATGACGATTTCGAATTTATTTATGTACTGATAGACTTTTGTGATACAAATGAATAAAAATAAAGATTGTTAAAATAATATATAATGAGACCCTGATTTGTTTTAATCTTTTTAATGTTTTTAAACAAATATTGTTTATATATTTGTGATAAAATAATAATTTTTGTCAACATTTTACTTGTGTGTGTTAGAGCCACCTTTGTGATTGTTTGCATTTGAAATTAAGCTGCCTATACCAAGCAATTTAAATTTTACAAATATTTTGAGATTTTATGAAATAGAATTGATTTTATTGAATAGAACGTTACACTAGTATGGAGGAATAAAATAGCTATATATTCAATCACATAGCAGCATTCCTACAAGCGTATATCAAGAAATAAGAGTTTTAAGCTTTAACCTATACAAATGGTGGTGGAGAACGGATTTTCGGCTGTAACTTTATCAAAAATGGACCAATTGGGCTCAAACTGATGATGTACTTTTGGACTCCCTACACGATGATATGCTTAAAAGTTCAAACATCGAATAAATCGGCAAGAGGACCATTTGGACCACTTTTAATCGTCGTAGAACTAATTACTATTATTTGGCATCCCTACGAGATGCCATAGTTAGATTTGCAAATAGAGAAAAAAAGTTGAAACAAATTTTTTCGAGCGAAAAACGGCAAGGGGTTAGCCTTACGAGTTTTGACGAAAAATAGATGCTTTTTGGTGTTCTAAAGCCATTCCAACTCCCAGTCGTCTATTTCGAATAATAAGAAATTTACAGACCTTTAAAATTTGACAATTATTTTTTTAATTATCGTTTCTAGTTTCTTACTCTATGGTATTACAGTGTATTATGCATTGACGTCACCTCTGTGTTGGTAGCCAAACTATATCAGCTCTTAGCGTAGAAACATACCTGATTGAACATTGGTAGTTGTACAACAAGTTGTCTATATCTTCTATCAACATTCATATTAGCATTTGTTTACATTGGTATAAAATGAATCCACTTAGAACTTCTAATGGTTGGTTAATTAAGCCCTCTTTGATTAAGCCTAATCACGGAAATTCAAGAAGATATCGTCTCAACACACACAATGTAAGTGTATTTAATCAATTATGCATTAATTAATCCAAATCAATTAAAACTAGATTGCGTTGTGAGTGTTCAACAGCCATCGAGCCAAATCCGACAAACATGTTTGTTGGTTGCTTAAGGATATGTGAATCTGACACAGGACATTCCGAAATCAACGACGTTATAGTTATGCTCAGTTAGACTCTAGTCATTGACCTAATTCTAAAACATTCAGAAATAATTATGACTCATTAAAATATTAAAAAACTTCGTCACCTTTTACGAAAAGTGATTTATTCTTGCAATTACATAAACAAACCTCTTATAGCTAAATAAACTTTACAATAAAATAAATATCTCATTCTAATACTTTTGTAATTATCATAATATAACTTTTTATAAACTATAATTATCGATGGTGAAATGCAAATCATATTTATTGTCACCACGGCGTGTTAAATAATATGTGTATATGCTTGTCAATATCATTGCCGAGAGCTGAAATAACAATGTAATAAACTCGTTTATTTAAAATTTATGTAATTTATGAGGACTTACTGATATAACTCCAATTGCCAGAAAGAAATAGTTAAGTTCATGCGCGGTGTTATTCTGCATGCCTTCTGTCATCATATAGGGACAAGTGCGATGATAAAATTGAACGCTGGTGGCCAAACATTCTGACGAATTCCGTAAAAGGAAAGCACAACAGGTCCATGGTATTTTACCATGGTAGTCATATACTGGGTCTCTATAGCCGCAACATTTATACTAAAAAAGTAAATAATAAGTGCCAAATACATGTTATATGCATTTAAATCCGTGAAATGAAACATGTTCAAATTATAATTTGATGGTAAAGCTACTTAGTTATTTGGAAATACAGTGTCAATAAAAATTAAAACATAGGATGTAGAAATAAGCCAGATATTTCATTCAATCTGAGTACGAACTATAATTAACTTTTATATTGCTTTAGAGTTTAATTTAACAAAGTACCAGGAAGACCAAAAAATAAACGTTAAGTTAGGTAGCAGACTCAAAAATATCACTGCGATGAATGTGATAAATAAAGATTAATATGCAAGATTAGCTTTCCAAGGCGTTCAACACGAAAACATGCCTCATATATTTAAATTTCGAAAAGAACTAATGCATATTAATTTTCGCTTTTATTGATATAAGTTTTCCGTTCAACAACGTTTTCAAGATTTTTTTGATTTTAAGGCCCGGCTGAAGATTTTCTTTTTTTTTATAAACCCTTGATCACGGTAGGGGAAAGAGCTAATATACTTTTTCATTTTATTTAGGACCATTTATACCATACTATTTATATAGGTGTTGGGGACCTTAGGGTAACTTTTTGAAACGCGGGAGTTACATATGAATAAAATTTACAATTTTTGAATGTAAGCATCCAACATCTTGAATATCAACGAATTATTCTTCGGATGCTTTCCTATTCCTATCTTGGGTAAAAAAATGATTTTTTTAGTTATTTGACCAGAGATCGATATACAAATGTTTGTTTTGGTCTGACTATGTTGAATTTGGCGGTCTAACATATAAAATATAACAGAATATTTACATGCCAATGTATTTTGTCCAAATCTTCCTTAATGGTATCATTTTTATAATAATTAACAGCCATTGCTTCAAAATCCTTGGAAATTATATCAAATGGTGATTGGGAAGAAAATGGAAAAAATGCTACAATAGTAACTCCAACCATTACTAGGATGATGATTAAAAAGATGATATTGTACTGCAATAGATAAAAGTTATAATAATCAATATAACATATGTAGTATATAACTTTACTATTTTTAAGAACATTGTACGATCTAGAAAACACGTTGTAACACCAAACATTGCTGTCGGTAATAAGACTGCTGTGATTCCAATCATTGCATATTTCACAAAATCATCATCATGTAGTTGTTTGCTAGCAATTACAATGAATACGGTACATATAATCTAAAAATTACAAATTAAAAATATATTATTTGCTAATACATATTGTATACTGGTTTACTCACCCCAATAAGAATGTTGCCGCAAAGAAATGCATACTTTAATAGCTTGGACACGCTCATTGTTTGCACTACGAATTACACGTTTTGACTAATTAATTAATTTGCACACGAACGCACTTTGCCTGTTCAATGAATTAATTGTTAATGGCATGAACAATAAATCACACACTGCTTGATAAAAAAAGCATTTGTCAGGCAGGCTGTATTTGTCAAGTTCCCAATGCTACACTGCACTAGCATCATAATCGCTTAAACTGTGAATCTTTTGAGGAATGCATATTTCCAAGCGTCAACAAGACAACATTGAAAATATTATGACAAAAAATGGACATATGTATTGAAGTGCGTGTAAATATACCAAAATTTAAATTTACAAAACACTTTCAATATTAATAAATATTTACAAGTTTTTTAGGTGAATAGTGAAGTGTTGTTTAATTGTAGCTATTTTTTAAGTCCAATTATCTCCGACACACATTAATCGCCATCAGATGACTGACATTATTTACCTATTTGTTATTTATTATACATAATTATATAGTACATATTTTGTTATATTGAAAGCAAATTAATTCTTGGTATAACAATATATACACGGTGTCCCAAATTAACTGTAAACTCTAAAAAAATATTCATTAATACTTTTTTGAAGATACCGATATATGAGAAATTCAAAAATTTAATAATAAAGTAATGAAAAAGGGTACTTTTTTTATTTTTGTTGAGTCGAATAACAAAACATTGATATTTTATTGTCAAATTTGGTTCTGCAGTAGATATTTTTACCGTCTTAGTAGATAGTACAAAAAGTACTATCTTTTCATTGGTACCTGGTTTGAAGGAACACAACAGGGTCTAATCGATTCAAGCAATTAATTCTTAGTGTAACAATATATACACGGTGTCTAAAATTAAATTAACTCTATTTGATATCCGAGCAATTCAAAAATTTAATAATGAAGTGATGATAAAAGGGCGCCTCTTTGATGTTTATTGAGTCGAATAAAATAACTTGCAATTTTAGAGCTAAGAATAGACAGAAAGTACTATCCTTTCAGTGGCACCTAGTTTGCAGGAAAACGAAAGGGTCTAATCGACTCAACTGATAACGCAAGGAAAATGTGAATTTAGAAAATTAACATTTTTTGTAAAGGCCAGTCCAATATACTGGCGTCTGTTTTGCTGAACATCTTTCAAGATATAATTAACTCTCAGTGCGCCCATTTTCATTAGATAGACCCAAAATTAAATGGATATTAATTAACCCTATGTTTTTGTACTCGTATATCAATCAACACGCACTCAAAAATATTTCACTAACAAAACAAATCAAAGTAAAAAAAAGGTAGGATACTTAAGTATATAATCGAAACGAGATGTTGTGGGTACCATCTTAAAAGCATACCATTTTACAATGCATTTCGTACACCGAGATATTTATACAGCTGATGGTATGTAGCATCTACTACAATTTAGACACATGCATAGCGTATTAGACGGCATGGTACTACCTCAAGTGATGGTACCATGCTTAGAATTTAGTACACGTTTGGGTAGTGGAGTATTAGGAGAGCATAGATTAACATGAGTATCGGTGTGTGTTGCAGAGCGGTTACCTTGATGGCTTGCGCTTGAGCTTGGGTGGGTGGAAACAGAAAGTCAAGGCTTGGTACTGGAGCAGACCACTCATAAGTTATTAAACTAAATTCAAGTAGCCCCAAACAAATGCACTACGTGTGTGGTTTGATAAGTCCGTGCAATTTTTAAAACGGTACAATCTTTGTACTTCTCGAATTTATTTTTCATTAGATACATCTTTTGCAGGAGCGCACATAAAATTTCATGCATATTTGTTTATTAATCTTTGTTTAGCATTCAATTGAATCAGGAAAAACGTGTAATTTTTGTTAAAATGAATGAACACCAGTTTAGAGTGTTAATAAAATACTATTTTTAAAGGGCTAATCGGCCAACTAAACTAAAAATTAACTAGTGAAACATTTTGGTGAATCTCGTACATCAATATGAGCCATATACTAGTGGCTTTAGAAGATTTGTTGTGGTCAAATGAGCACAAATGGTGTTGACCGTCCCAGTCGCCTCATTTCTTTCTTTAAACCTCGTATCATTGAAAAAGTACGTTATATATTTGTTAGAGGATAAATGAGTGAAAGTGCGTGAATTGTTAGTACTGTGTCCATCTCCACTAAGCGAGTTCATAGTATTTTGAACCATCATTTACAGATCAAGAAGCTGTCAAAAGAAAGGTTGCCGCGATTGCTAACAAAAATTCAGCATAACCGAAATTGTGTGAGATGTTCGGCCGCAGGTTTAGAGTTATTTTGACGCAATCAAATGGATCAAAGGTGTCATTTCATAATTGTAGATGATATATGGATACACCAAAACACGAAGAAAAATCCGCTCAAAAGAAGGCAAATACGTTTTTTCTCATTCAATCAAATCGCAAACCTAAACTAATGTTCAATTATGCATGAAATTTTATGTGAGTTCCTCCAAAAGATATATCTAATGAAAAATAAATTCGATAAGTGCAAAGGTTACACCGTTTTAACAATTGCACGGACTTATCAAAGCACCCACGTATTTTATGATCGATAATAGCGTATTCATGTTTTGGCAGAAAAAGAATTTGTACATAGATAATCACCGAATTACACCTATAAGTTCCGATGGTTCACAATTGTATCCTCTACATATCCCGGAAGTTTGTAAGCGTTAATATGGGACATCCTGTATTTTTGTTAGATATCTTTAGTGAATTATCAATTATTTCCAATCGTATTTAAATTATGAATCAAGATATAACATAATTAGTAATGTTATTATTATCATTATCAGAACAAATTAAAGCATGATAAATATTGTGATAGTATAATAAAAATGTTTAGCTGATGTAGCGCACTCGATAATTTTACTAACTTGCTAATACTACCTATGACACGTTTTGATTAAAGCAACAATGAAATTTGAAAAACAAGATGTTATTAAGTGCATATTGCCTATTTTCCAAACGACAATTAATGTAAAATTATGCAATTATTCTTCTATATTATTTTATCGGGAGTTACTTTTATTTTAGATGGTGGTAATAATCATTTTATCTATAATAATCGATAGAGTTAATGATGGCTTGATTATATACGAATGCGCATTATTAAATCCTATAAGACGTCTGGTTTTATTTTTGATATTTGGTATGGCGTCCTTAATGGCAGCAATATATGGAATGTATGCATACAAGCAAATGCGGCCACAACTCTTAATTCGAGTAGGTAGTATTTAATCAAAATTGTATTAAAATCAGGCAGCACACCCAGCAATTTGACTTGACGGTGGCTTATCGATGGTAAAGGAAATAAATATACATAGATGGTCTGATGAGTTTCCAATTTTCTCAACTTTTTTATTACTGTTTTTCTTTTGCTGTTTTTCTACTTTTTGTAATTTTACGTGCTTTTGCCACTTATTCGCGCTATTTTTACAACCTTCTTTTGTGGTTTTTGCTACATTTTACTGTTCTTTAGAAAAAGGGATAGGAAAATAACGGAAAAAAACAGCAAAAACAGCAAATAAATACAAAATACACTATAAAACACTAGGTAGGTCTCACAAATAATATTTATTATAGATTATCGACACGTTTCGACTATGCAGTCATCATCAGGATAATATATCAAGTTCCTTAACTACACTATTTATATAAAAATATGACAAATGCGTGACGAATGGTATAACAAAAACAAAACAGAATTCAAGGAAAATTGGAATAGAGGTTTAGATTAATAATTCAATGAAAGGCGAATTACTTAGATCTTCTTGCTCATTCATTAACTTGTTACCCGAATTGAGCGCTTTCTTGATTTCCAGAGCTTCTAAGAAGTTAAGCTTCTCACTTTTTCACAAATATGTAAAATTGAAAAGTTATTACCAGTAAAAGTATGATTGAATTTAAACATATGTTCAGCGATGTTAGATTTATTGTATTGACGATTCTTGAAGCTACTGAGATGTTCTTTTAGGCGTATAGAACATTTTCCGCCAGTTTGGCCTATGTATATAATTGCAGTCATTACAATTAATTTTATAAATTTCATTTTTGTTATTAATATCCAGAACGATGATTGCACATTGCCGCGGAAACTGAATGTTTATTAAAAACGGAATTAAGTTTGTTGCTATATTATGGAATGTATAACAATTTCCTATAATTGAAAGGAGAAGGTACTGTTGTGTACAAGCATTATTTAATTATTTAGTTCGTTGTTTTTTTTTAAATTTTATTAATCTAAACCTCTATTCCAATTTTCCATGAATTCTGTTTTGTTGTTGTTATAACATCTGTCACCCATTTATCATATTTTTATACAAATAGTGTTGTTAAGGAACTTGACATATTATCCTGAGGATGACTGCATAGTCGAAACGCGTCGATAATCTATAATAAATATTATTTATAAGACCTACCTAGTGGTTTATCTCGTATTTTGTATTTATACCATGGCTCACCAAGTGATGGCAAACAAACTCTTTTATTAGCAAATAATTTCACAGAAAATACGACACAGCCAGCAAAATGTTACAGAAAATGCAGTGAAATACAAATATAATCTAAAACAGCAAAAAATTCTAAGAAACCACAAAAAATAGTAAAAGCAAAATCACAAAAAATTGCAAATAAAACGCAAAAAGTTGCAAGAAACACCAAAAATGAAAAGAAGTGCGCAAAAAACAGAAAAAACAAAGAAAAAAAAAACACCAGCAAAATAAAATTTAAGAAAGTTGGAAACTTATCGACCACCCATGTATGTTTTATATCTTCACACTAGTCTAGGGGTGCTTAAGCCCGCGAGCGCATCCCTGAGTGCGCGCCTGATTTAAATATTATTATAATATTTTCTAGTACGCCACCACAACCCTCTGTATACTGACCATTCGCAATATAGTAATTGTATGGTTGGACTATATTAATACAACACCAGATCAACTATTTGAAACGCTGTTCAAAATATTTGAATATAAGAATTCGAGTACAAAATGGATAAAACCACTCATGACGATACAAAATTATGTAATAGAGCAGAATTTATTAATCATTAATATCAATCATTAACATGCTAATTATTTCTTAGACGAGTTGTCGTTTTGAAGATTATCTTAGATCAAATAACTGCTGCCATGATGAGGACGGACTAAAATCCAAATTGGAGAATTGTCTTAGTGAGATGAAAACCTTTTCACCTTATCTCACTCCTCTTCATATTTATTGCAACATTTTTGAGGTAAAATGTGTTGATACGTTTTTGACTCAGTGAAATACTATTTGAAGTGCTAATTTAAAAAATTTGAGTGTTTGAATTTATTGAAAATAGTGTTCTTTTCCATTCAAATAATTTATACCTACTCGGTTTTAGTATAATAGCATTTCAAAAAAGTGATACACATTGAGCATATCTATGTATATGGTGTTGCGTAATTTGATGAAGAAATTCAAAGATGTTTAGTTGATGAATATTCCAAACACATGGAGCTCGAAAAATGTGAAAACCGTACTTGTCAAACTCACGTTGTAAATAATTATTGCCAATTGGCTGTACTATAGCCATCGTCAATAAGAGAATGGCCTGGCTAGGGTCTACCATCACTATAAAATATAAATAGATATCGCAACCACAATTAATCTATCTCTTTAATTTGTTTATTGGAGTGAAATATTAATACAAATATCTTTTTTTCGTTTTTTATTACTTTTGTTTTTCTAATATTATTCTAATATTTCTGTTGGTTTATCAAATCAAATAAAGTAGTTGCAAGTTCTATCTACAATTTAAAGTAGGACAATTCTCCACAGAGGGTGCCATAAACCTCTAAGGAATGCGGGTAGATCCAAGGCAGGTCATTCTTTTTTCGACAATAACCATCGTACATTAAAATTTACATTATTTTTATGTGGAGTCTTTTGAGTACAAAAGAATCACCTTATATGCAGTAAATACATGTTTTTTTCTAATTTTGGTTCTAAATGCGCAAATAACTCTTCGCAGATTAAATAACGTTTCTAGAAATAATTGGAATGATTTGAAATAAAAAACTGTAATTTCATTGCAACTATGAAATATTATTGTCTTAATCGGAATATTAGTTAAATGCGTTCACCATTCGTTCCGTATTTCTTTGTTTTTACCCTCTTCGCCAAATGAATGTGAATTATAAATCCACGTACTAAGGTGATTTTACATTCTAATTTTACCAGCTGTCCTCATCTAAATTGTAGATCGAATTCAGCAACACCATAATCTCGAGAACATTATTAATTTGTTATTACTAATTTATGATTTTAGCTGATCGCAATGGTTATAACATTTTATGTGGCCGTGACGCAAAGCAAAAAAATCATAGTTACTGCCACAGCACATATTCCATAATTCCAGGAATACCTTTGTTTACTTAATTAGATAGTTAGTACCTATGTACATGATAGCAGAAAATCATAATAATTAAATGCATTGTGTAAATTAAAACATATGTTCAAATATTGGAATAATGTTATTATAATATTAATAAGATAATAATGCGTGCATTGTCTAACTGTTTCAATATTGTTGTGGAAAATGGAACTGAAAAGGTTAATTGAACGGTATTACGTATTTATTTTAATTGATTTAATTTTTTCTGTAAGTAAAGTGAATATTAATGTCTAAATTGGAATTAAAATACATTTAAAGTACATATTTTATTTCAGATTATCAGCATTACATATGGAGTAATGGGTTACATAGAAATTCGTAATACAACCAAGTTTTTCGATGCTATAAATTACAATATAATTTTAATTCCATGCGCATTTATGAGCATTGGAATGATGTTCCTTATATTAACTTTATTTGTAATTTATGCTCGACAAACAAATCAACTTCAACGGTTCCTTTCCATTGTAAAGTATCTATAATATAAACCAGTGATTCTCAAAGTGGGCGATATCGCCCCCTTGTGGGCGTTTACCCATACCCAAGGGCGCGATTAGTAACATATTATATTTTGGGGGCAAAAAACAATGACATTAAAAATTTTTTCGTCATAGAACATTCTTGGTACATATATTTGATTGCTTCTAATAAAGACATTAAAATAATATAAAATGTTTTTGCACCAAAATACACTCTGATATAAAACCGTTTCGACTTAGTTATGGAATTTTCAATACTCCGTCGCAGAAAAGGAGCAAAGAAATCGTATCAAAATAATAGAAAATAATAATTTAAAGTTGCGCTTGATATAT
The DNA here is from genome assembly GCA_030264715.1 of Adinopsis sp. GC000173. Lineage (NCBI taxonomy): Eukaryota > Metazoa > Arthropoda > Insecta > Coleoptera > Staphylinidae > Adinopsis > Adinopsis sp. GC000173. Next base: position 46,873 of record JARJDW010003011.1, read on the forward strand.
TTTGCTTAAAGTTTTGCATCTCTAAAATTTTCTTATTACTTTGTTTTGAATTCAAATTTAAAAAAGCTACATTTTACTTGTAGAAACTTATAAAAAGGGGGCGATGTTTCAGTAAAGTTTGAGAAACACTGATATAAACAATACATGATTTACACATAAAGGCGATAAAGACTGGTTATTATTAGTTGTAACGTATTTAATTTCCAACTTTTTAAAAAACATTTAGTTCTTAATTTTTACTAACTAACATATTCTTCAATTATTTTTTCAACGAAATTCTTAAACATTAAATTCTTCGCGTTGGGAATTTCTTGACAATTTTATTCCGATTATTCTGTCTCTATCACCTTCACAACTTTCCATAAAACTACATTCGTTTCGTTTTTCAAAATTGGTAAAAGCTTTAATAGAAATTGTCAAATATTAAAAAATAATTACCCAATGAAAAAATCCATTCAAAATTTAATGTTTAAGTTGATCACTAAATATGATTTAAAAAATCTACAAAAATATGCAAAACTAATAATATCTAATGCAAAAGTCTTAAATCAGGAATGGTCAACTTTTTTAAGTCTAAATATTTTCCTATTAAATATAAATTTTTGTTTATAAAATTTAAATTTAAAATCTAAAAGGGCTTCAGTACTAATTAGTCTAGAGAACCCTTCTCGCCCACTATAAAAGCTTACCTGTCCACTACGGGGCGCTAGAAACCATGTTGATCACCACTGGTTTAAAACTTATTAGTCTTTCACAATGCGATTCTGGATATAAAGATTATTAAACTGCTTATAATAAATAAAATTTTGTAAGAACCACAGGATCTAGCGACTATTTCTACTGAGTCTTTGTTGCGTTTTGCGACTAAGGGTGTCCACATAGTGAATCTTTGAGTATCACGAATCAGGGGGCATATTCCTATTTACGATTTTTGATTTCGGCTTTCGACTGTACGCCTTTTCTTAGAAGTATAGACAGGGCTTAATTTACGGCAAAGCCTCCAAATATTGCTTTGTTTAATATTAATGTAGTTAAAAATCCGAATTAAGGTACAGTTTCGCAAAAGCAACACTACTTGAAAATTTTTACTCTCGCGAACCATTCTAAGCGTGCAGCCTCTTAAACACGTGCGCTCTTGCTGGCAACGGAAAGACACTTTTTTTCTAACATTAACTAACAACTCCCACAAGGAGGGGATACTCTAATTGACATCAAAC